>OY748289.1:4987301-5293290 GCA_963556515.1 Nudaria mundana | reverse complement strand
TATCTTTTGGGTGCAAAGGGGCTCTACCAACATCTTTAGGGCCCCAGCGACCTCACCTGCTAGTGGCGCACCTGCTGATCAACGGACGAGGCTCGTTAATTTATGGTACCTATGGAGTGGCTTCGGCCCCTACATGGGTACCAGGTGGTACAACAGTGTTGGTCCGGGGGGGTACCACCGTGCATCTGTGCTAAAGCCCCCCAAGTAACCCAGCCCAGGCTGAGTTGCGTTAGGGGTTCAGCAGCTGCACCGCCGGGCCCCGGGGCGATGTATGGTGCAGCAGGCATGGGACCAGTGGGGGCGAAACGGAGTCTAGTGTGGGTGGTGTGGGTCGATTCGCCGGCCAGGGAGACCCTTAGCAACGGCGTTGCCGCGGCCGCCCGCAACACAGTCATGGGGCCCGCCTGGGACCAACCACCCCACAGGAGGCTGCCCCACATGTTGCGCATAATCCTGATGTGGGATCGCCGCTCCGGGTGGTAACCGGTGTGGGGTAGCGGCGGCCTTGCATCAGGGGGGTTTGGGAGCCCTTCCGTCCGGCGAGTCGGCTCCGATCTAACCACACGGTTCTAGACAAAGCTAGCCCCTGCGCTTTGTCACTTACTGCTGCACCAGATGTCGCCCTGTCTTCACGCTTCTTCTTCTTCAAAATCTACAATGGCAGTGCAACAAAAAAAAGTAAACGTTTCACAGCGGCCCTAGGAAACCCCACAACTTCACTTTTCGAGGTGGAGTTCACTAACGTCCGTGGACTCCATGCGAACCTCGATGCCGTCCACCATCACCTTGAGACGGCACGGCCCGCTGTGATGTTCCTAACGGAGACACAAAAACGCCGCCCTGACGACACGTCTTACCTGTGTTACCCCGGCTATGTCATCGAGGAATAATTTCGAGACAAAGCCGGGGTGTGCGTGTTCGTTAGGGCGGATGTTTGCTGCCGCCGGTTGCGCTGCCTAGAGAACCCCTCCAATTCCGTCCTTTGGTTGCACGCAGACCATGGCTCTATGAACCAGATCTACGTTTCGGGATTACGGGATTACGGATTACGGGATTCTGAGACAACAAAGCTCTTCCAGTACCTCAGCGAGACGGCTGATGAAGCGCAGGTGCGGTTCCCGAACGCTGACCTAGTATTTCTGGGGGACTTCAATGGCCATCACATTGAATGACTGGGGTCCCTCAAGACTGATCATGCGGGTAGGGCCGCCCATGCGTTCGCTCTCTCCCACGGTCTGACCCAGATGGTATGCGGGATCACCCGGATACCAGACAGGTCAGATCACGCGCCCGCTCTGCTGGATTTACTGCTGACGAGTCGCCCAGCCCAGTACAGTGTTTCGGTAGGAGCCCCATTGGGTAGTTCCGACCACTGTGTTGTTCACGCTGGCATGAAGGTATCACCTCCTGCACGTGCTATACAAATGTCACGATCACTATGGCTCTACTCGTCAGCGGATTGGGACGGTCTACGCGATTATTATGCGTCCGTCCCCTGGAACCAGCGCTGCTTTGTAGGAAAGGCTCCCTCGGATAGAGCTTCTGCGATTGCTGGCGAGATCAGTTTAGGGATGGAATATTACATCCCTTTCACTGATGTCGCCAGTATCCGCAGAGCCCGTCCCTGGTTCGGGCGAGATTGTGCCAAAGCTGTTCGACAAAAACAGTCGGCATATCGCGCCTGGATCAGGGCCCGGGCTGGACGCGACCCAAACGTGGGCCACCTCAAAGCAGCATACAACCGGGCCACAAAATCCAGCAAGAGGGCCTTTAAGAGAGCGGATGCCCAGCGCATCGCGCGGCTTGGTCAGGAGCTCACTTCCCATCCCACGGGCAGCCGTGGATACTGGCAACTGGCCAAAGCCGTGCAATCTAACTTCTGTCAGCCCTCGCTGCCACCGCTGCGTTACCCGGATGGAACACTGGCTCACAAAGCCCAGGAGAAAGCGGATATGCTCGCAGACCTCTTTGCGGCTAATTCCCGGGTCGACGACCGTGGCCTGCAGCCCCTCGCCATTGCCAACTGTGGCCACACTATGCCTGACATTGTACTCAGGCAATGCGATGTACGGTCAGTGCTGCGATCACTCGACACGCAAAAAGCCAGTGGCCCTGACGGCATTCCGGCGGTGGTGCTACGGAAATGCGCAGCTGAGTTGTCTCCTGTACTAACTCGTCTGTACCGCCTGTCTTACTCCACAGGAATCGTGCCGGAGGTCTGGAAAGAGGCGAACGTACAACCGATCCCCAAGAAAGGGGATCGGTCTGATCCGGGCAACTATCGACCCATAGCTGTCACCTCAGTCATCTGCAAGGTGTTTGAGCTCCTCATCAACGAGCAGCTCATGCGATACCTCGAAGATCACTCGCTACTAAATGATCGGCAATACGGCTTCAGGCCAAAACGATCAACGGGTGATCTTCTGGCATTCCTAACGCATGTCTGGGGTGAGGCTATGGAAAGGCACGGCGAGTCCTTGGCGATCAGCCTGGACATTGCCAAAGCCTTCGATAGAGTCTGGCATGCTTCGCTCCTTTCCAAGCTTCCGGCATATGGTCTACCTCCTCAACTGTGCAGCTGGATGGCCAGCTTTCTGAACGAACGCCGAATACGGGTCCTCTGCGAGTACTGCGAGTACCTGCGGGGTACCGCAGGGGTCCGTGCTGTCACCAACTCTCTTCCTTCTGCATATCAATGATATGCTATCCCTCGGGAGCATTCATTGCTATGCAGATGACAGCATATTGCACGGGAGCTACTATGCTCGTCCGGCGGCAGGGCGGTTGGAGATTGAGGAGGATAGACTACATCTCGTGGCTGATCTCGACAGGAACCTCAACTGTATCTCTCAATGGGGTACCGAGAACCTGGTCGAGTTCAATGCCCGCAAAACACAGGCGTGTGCATTTACAGCGAAGAAATCCCCTTTCCTTCCGCTACCCTCTCTTCAGAATGCATTATTAACAATGAAGGACAACCTTGACATCCTTGGCATAGACGTTCGTCGAGAGCTCAATAATAAAAACTACATCGAAAGATGTATAGGGCTAGCTTCGCGGAAACTAGAAATACTGAATAAGGTAAAGAGATTCTTTACACCGGACCAGAGGTGTCTGTTGTACAAGACGCAGATTAGACCCTGCGTCGAATACTGCTCTCACCTCTGGGACGGCTCCGCGAAGTATCTGCTGGACGCTCTCGACGCTATGCAGCGACGGGCTATCCGTATTATAGATTGTCCGGAGGTAACGGGAAGCCTTGAGCCGCTAGCTCAGCGCCGAACAATAGCTTCCTTGGCCGCATTCTACCGTATTTACCACGGCGAGTGTTCTGAAGAGCTCTTCAATCTGATCCCACCCTTTTCCTTCCGGTCCCGAACAATGAGTGCCGGGCAGAGATGCCACTCCCACACAGTGGATAGCATGTTCGCGAGAACCGAGCGTTTTAAACGTTCGTTTTTCTGCCGAACGATAGTGGCCTGGAACGCCCTGCCTGTGCACGTGTTTCCTTCCACATATAATCCTGGGTTCTTTAAGCGGAGCGTGAAGAGGCACATCAGTAGGTCGTCAAGTTGAGGGCCACTCTCTATAGTATTGTGTGCTGTGAGAGTGGCCCACAATCGCTAGACGTCGTCACGACTTACCACCAGGCGGGCGGCGTCAATTTGGCGAACCAAATATAAAAAACAAAAAAAAAATTACAGTTGCAACTGTAATTAGTCCAAAAATCGGTAGTCTGAGACTCTATCGAAGGCTTTGGCGATGTCCAGGCTAATCGCCAAGGACTCACCGTGCCTTTCCATAGCCTCACCCCAGACATGCGTTACGAATGCCAGAAGATCACCCGTTGATCGTTTTGGCGTGAAGCCGTATTGCCGATCATTTATTAGCGTAATTGGTCCAAATGTGTAAAAATTTACGCGACTTAGGCCCTGACCTGATGAGGTGGGTACTGCAGTACCCATCTGCATAATGACAATTTAAACATTTCTTAAATTGCTTAACAACACATATTATTTACGAGGAGAAACATATTTCTGCAGAAATTAAAGTTCTACTAAGAAAAAAATGCAAATTAATTGTTTCAATTCAAATTTTGCGCTAAAATGCGACCAAATATATAATATGTATGTATTTACAAAAAAAAAATATAAGTATCACGCTCAAAGTCACCGGGCTTGGCACCGATTGCAGGTAGCACATACAAATAATAGTATTTTATTAATATTCAAAGGTACTACATATTAGGTTTGCATTAAAGTGATAGTAAATTAAATCTATGTTACTGCTGCTACTTACTATATCGTGACGATATCGTCACGATATCGTTATCGTGCAATGTGAAAACGCCCAATGTTGTGAATTTCGTTGGGAGAGGCCCAGCAGCGTGCGGCAAACAGCTGAAAGGATAATGATGTAGGGGATAATGGGAATTCCCGTAGCTCGTAATTCCCATTGCTAGAGTCCTTGAGATTAAGTCAGAATACGAAGCTCGTTCGAAGTTCGTTTATTTACTCATACTTATACTTATTATGTTTATGATATATCTCTCCGAAAGGTAGACAGAGTGCTAAACTACACCCTCTTTATCTTTGGTGGTCCCTATTGCCGATAACTTTGACTGGGATCATTTATGTTTGCCTGGCTAAAAAAAATATAACACACAAATATCACGAGTATATCCCCGAAGGGGTAGGCGCATTACACACCCACAATTTGCCTGTATTTTTAGTCCCACGTAATAGAGGGCAAGCTTATTGCCATCACCGGACACTCTAAAAAGGGTTATGTCCAAAATAGCCGAATTAATTTAATACAATTTTGAAAACTAAATTTGAAACCCGTTGCCTTGCGATGAAATGTTGATGAAAGGCAACAAAATCTTACGTGCTAGCCGCTATGCTACAGCCAATTAAAGTGCTGGGCGTCTCGGACTCAACAGCGTTACAAAAATCCAATATGTTGGACACTTGTGCGTTATTTTAAAGTAAGTAAGGGTTATACGGTATACTTCCTCATTAAAAACCTTTATTTCTGTTTCGTGGTATCAATTAACCACGGTAAGCAATTTGTAGTAATATTAAAATCAATTATAAACAAATTAGGGGACGGTGGGGTGTGTTGATCATAATGATTACTGTTCTGTCACATCTGGCGTTTGTTGGAGGTGTGGCACAAGTTAGAAGTCATTATGTTTTTGATTTTTTGTTAAATTAGTAGGACTTTAGATAATGTTTAGAGCGAGAGAAGAGAATTTTACACAGTCTTCCCACGAGATGGTATTATCGAGATAATAGTATAGGGGTAATAGTCAATATTTTTTTATGTGTTGCATAAATAAATAAGGAAACACTTAGAAATTATAAATAACTAGCAGACGCCCGCGGCTTCGCGTGCTTGATTTACTAAAACCACTTTATCCATTAAAAAAACTCCATCAAAATCCGTTGCGTAGAAGTCTACTAGACTTTGTTTTATCCTTTTTATGTTAAGATCTTATAAGGAAATGGCCGGAATATGAACGCAAAAAAAAACATAACCTATTATCATAATTAACTGTTCAAATATTTCCCCTCTCCGACCAAAATATTAAAAACAAACTGGAAGTTTTTTTTAAATATTCAATCTTTATTTAAGTACTTACTTATAACTTGGACCATATTACCTGTATTATATCTGTGGGTATGTGGCTCAATGAGGCGAGAAAACTGTCATGCTTAACTAGTGCCACTCGGGGTAATATTCAGAACTCATTAAGCTTTTATTAATATTTTAATCATTGAACGTTAAACGTTAATTTTTGATTATGACGATCGTGAATAAATGTAATAAATGATTTCGTGAGTGTTTTAGAAACGTCAGGCAATAAAAAGGTATGTATAACTACGTGGTATTTCGTATTAATTCCCGTGTTAAAGTAAAATGAAGATTTAGTGAGGTTAGAACAATCTATAGTCCTAGTTGACTTCTACGAGAAAGAGATGATTTAAAGAAGAACTTGTAATAAACTATTTTGTGAAGATCGCTTAACTAAAAGCTCCCATTTGAAGTGTCAATTAAGTGAATTTATATTAGTTGCCGAGCTCGAACGAAAGTTTTGAGTAGTCGTTAGTTTGCGAACTAAAGTTACTTGAGTTACTCAAGTGTTAAGTAGCTGAGTAAGTGACGAAATTGGCTTTAAATTTTGCCGGATAATCTCTTTGCTTTGCAAGGTCAAATATGGTTTTTGAAGCCATATTATTATTTAAACACATTAACTAGAAGCCATTATGTTTCAAAGTGCGTTTTTACTATGAAAACTAAGTAACTTAATCAAATACGTCGTTGGTTTTTTTTGTAAATACAGGCATACGTTAACACCCAAACTCCAGTACAAATACAATATGGGAACACATTATATATAGGGATACAATACATTTATGGGATCTGTATTTTTTTGTTGTTTCAATTTAAAATTATTACTATTTTGTAGGCAAAATAGTGATAATTTTCTAATACAAATAGAAGAATTATTTTTGACACAAAAATATAATAAGAATACCGCTCACATAATTTTGAGTAGCTCTATGCACCCCGCTGTACCCCAATTTGCCGTAAAATACAATTTTAAAATCAATGAGCAATAAATAACAAGTGATCGCAAGCAAATAAATACTATATTCATATTATGATCAAGATTAAAATCTTTCTATGTATTCATAATCATAAAACCATAAACCATTAAATCTGATAGCCATTTTCCGATTAACGATTTTGCTGTGATCTAATAATGTTTATGTTCCAGTTTTGGTACATCACCTTGGAGGTAATCTGTGACCTGTATTCTTTTCACGATAAAACATAAAACAAAATGTATTTTGGGTACATTGACGTCACAACACTTTTAGTGTCGTGTTACTTTGTGTAAATTGGTACTTGACGTGTGTACACAGTTGTACCCATTTCACCCTACATCGGGAATGAGGTTTTTAAGAAATAGCAACGTTTAGTCGCTGTCCGTCGCATGTATTTCTGTTGCCTCTATAACAACAAATACTAAAAAACAGAATATAATAAATATGCTCCCCATAAACGTGATTTTTTTGCCGTTATGGTACGGAACCCTTTGTGGGCGAGTCCAAATAGCACTTGACCGGCTTTTCGAAATATGATCCATTGTCTTCATGTGTTAAATGTATTTTTTATATATTAAGTAGATACTGAAACTCCAATGACCCTCTTTCACATCATAGTTCAATTAAATTAAATGTCAATAAAATAATGATTCCATAATTTTAATTTTTTATTTTATTGACATTTAATTTAATTGACATTTGTAATTAACTAACTAAATTCAATATTTAATTGCATAATATAATAATATAATTAATTTGCGAATATGTGAATTTTCCCCATTTTCAGGGTAAATTTCTTACACTGCCTCTTAAATTTTATTTGTATCTACCCATATTATGTGTTAAGAATTTAGTTCAACAATGGCTTGTAGTAAAATACTTGTTTAATAAATATGTAAAGTGAACAACAACCTTTGATAATGCTATAAAGCGAAACCGGTCAGGTTGAATCCTGTAAATTAAATAAAAGTGAAACGGTGTACAAGTGTTTTTTGTTAGCATGTAGCCTTTTTTTTTTAAATTCCGCGGACTAAGGCCGCGGCCGCTCTAACGTCCATTGCCGGGCGTCTCTGGTTACAAGCAGAACGTATTTCCAGTGGCGCCGGCGGACCTTGACCACCTCTGTGGTCTCTGCGGGGGTTAGGTCGGGATGAGAATCCCGCGTCGTTGGGGTAGGGTTTTATCCCGCGTCAGTGAGTGAATCTGGTTGCGTGCTATGGGGCAAAGGCCCCGCAGCACGCAACCCTTCTAGCCTGCTTCTGTAAGGACGGTGGGTGGCGATCCCGCCGTCCTCAGGCCCCGATCATGGAGGTCGATGGTCTTGGGCGTAGATGAGTCTGCGGCGCCCTCGCCGCTGACTACGGAACTCGGCGGGAAGGGTACGCTCCCTCTCCCTCTCGGCCGCCTCCTTTGCGAGCATGACTTGCTCGCAGAAGGACACGGCCACGTTCCACCTACTCGCGCTGGAGACCATGGCTTGGAGCATGGTTTCCAGCGAGAGGATATCCACGCCCAGACCCACTACGAGGTCCCGGCGCCGGCTCGCCCACGCTGAGCACTCCACCAACGTGTGGAGTGCGGTGTCGTCGTCGGAAACCTCGCAGTGTTGACACCGGGGACAGCATGTAGCCTGTAAGAGATCGCTGTTGGGATAAGGCCGCCATTAGTCCATTTTCATACTTTGTTTCCACATGCACATATGTATTGATGTACAATAAAGCTATTATATAAGCTATATAATAAAGTATTCTATTCTAACCTTTCTTTTTTCCGTGGCCTACCACGACCGTTCCTACGTCCATTACCGAGCGCCTCTAGTTAGCACTAGAAAGAATTTCCAGTGGCGCTCAGCGGGCTTTGACCACCTGTATGGCTTCTGTCTGGGGTTGGATCGGATTTTATCGCGCATTGTTGGGGTCTATTCTAACCCTATTTATATGGGGATATTTATCTATAACTTGACACTGGTAACCTGGAAGTAGACTTAGGTACAGACAATAGTAGTTTATGATACGGTTATATAAAGAGGGGTATTTGAACTCGAGTAGGTTTTAAAGAAACGGTTCATACCACTTTGTGCGACCTGGGCGACCTTTGGCAAGTTTCTTTATAGTATCCTACGAGGGTTCTAATACTTAGTTATGTGCAGTTTCATACACTACTTTATCTAATGTGGTTTAGGCATTTTGACAATAACAAACTTGAAAAAGTTATCGATAATATGGCGGCAAAACTCGACAAGGCGGTATGGTCGATAGACCTTAGCCTGTTATTGCAAGTAGAATTTTATCATAATGTACTATATTTCTATCAACTGTGTTTAAAAAGTTACTTTACGATACAGATTTGTAGAAAATCTCATACAAAATCTGTATCATAAAATAACTTTTAATTTTTTTATTGTACCGCTGTCATAACATGATCATGGGCGAATTCACCCACGATTTGCCAGTAACTTTATTAGCCCCGCGTCATGGAGTCGAGAGTATTGCCATTTCCTCCACTTTTGGGGCACGAGCTGGTTTCTAACAATGTTGTTAAGAGAGAAAACACTTACTTGAACTTCGAAACCACTGCACTAGTTTAGGAAATTGTTTCAAATGTTCTGTTACTCTCCACTACCATCCAATCAGATACATACATACATACATACACATATCACGCCTATATCCCCGAAGGGGTAGGCAGAGGTGCATTACACACCCACAATTTGCCAGTATTTTAGTCCCACGTAATAGAGGGCAAGCCTATTGCCGTCACCGGGCACATTTATAACGGGTTATATCCAAAATGTCCGAATGAATTTAATAAAAAGTAGCAGCTTTATTGTAATTTGGAAAAAAAAATTGAAACCCGTTGCCTTGTGATGAAATGTTGATTAAAGGCAACAAAATCTTACGTGCCAGCCGCTATGGCACAACCAATTAAAGTCCTGGGCGTCTCGGACTAATTAAAAGGTTGCCGGATAAAGGTTGCCTGGAAGAGATTGCTTTTTAGCAATAAGGCCGCCTATTGTACATTATTCTTAAGGCATGTGTAACATATCTGTCTCTTTTTGTGTGCAATAAAGAGTATTTATCTTTATCTTATCTAATCAGATACGTATTATAAACGCAAATGTAACTCTTATGAATGTTTATACGCTGGCGTCCTGAGGTTATTCTTCCGAGAGCGAGCCCAGGGCGTGCGGCAATGGACGATAGAGACGTATGTTTGTAATCTTTTCAACAGATCATAATGACCTTCTGGGTCACTGGAGGGAGCATGTTGTTCACTCTCAATTCATCCACCAAACGTAAATAATAATAAAGTAGGTTAATAGAGAAGTCTGAACGCGTGGGAGGTATTGGTATTTAGTCCAGGATTTACCAGACACATTACATTATGGGTTTATTGGCACTAGGTCACGGCAGACCTATATCTGGCTACTTATTAACTCTCACTTCAGGCAACCACAATATATGACGTAGTACTTTAATGTTGTAATGAATTTGATATGAAAGTAAAGTAACGGGGATATCGTACCCCAGTTTGTACGAAACTACACACACACACATATCACGCCTATATCCCCAAAGGGGTAGGCAGAGGTGCATTACACACCCACAATTTGCCAATATTTTTAGTCCCACGTAATAGGAGGCAAGCCTATTGCCGTCACAGGGCACACAAATAAAGGGTTATGTCGAAAATGGCCCAATGAATTTAATAAAAAGCAGCAGTTATATATAGTAATTTTGAAACAAATTTGAAACCCGTTGCCTTGCGATGACATGTTGATTAAAGGCAACACAAAATCTTACGTGCCAGCCGCTATGGCATACCCGATTAAGTCCTGGGCGTCTCGGACTTGTCCTGGGCGTCTCTTCAAACTATCCATCAAATTATATAATATTTTTTGAACATCCTATCTTTACAACGTAATCTAATCCAAAGCTCATTATTATAGTATATTCTGTACGAAGGGTCTAGATAACTGGACATACTTCTAAATACTTCATCGAAGCAGTCATTTTCATCATTTATACGAGTATTAAAACTACTTCTCATTTTGTGTGATCGTACATTTCAAAAATAACGTACACCTTGGTATCTGACTAGTACAAGAAACTTGATCAATATATCCATGAAAGATTGATAACGACTCGAGTATTCATTTCATCTTTTGTGCTGCGCCTCCCATACCCCTCCTCAATAATACATAGGTACAGTAAGGCCCGAGTGGTTTACGATCCACAACTACACACAATTTACGAGTGAATATACCTCGTATTAGTTACAAGTGGATAGGTTTAGATCGCATCGAATTGAATCGATTATTGGAATATTTATAGGCCGATTATCGTTGAAGCGTAATGTGGGACTCATTGTTGGTTCGTAACTCATCTAACAATTAATTTTGGTTTGGGGAAGGAAAAGTGGTTTTATGTACTTATTGGAGTTTTAAAAAATATTCTAGATATTAAACTATTGAAGTAACAGAATGTTTGAAAAAGACTTCGTTTACCCTGTTCCATATTCTTCATTACTAGTATCCTACTAGTCTGCTTATATTAGGGTATTTATCAGTAAGAATTTTTCAATTCGAAACTTTAGTTTCTATATCCCGACGGGGTAGGCAAAGGTTACAACACACCTACATATTGGCAATAGTATTATTGCTCTCATGAAAGAGGAGGCAAACCTATTGCGGTTACTTGGCACAGTATAAAATCAAAAATTCTGTATTCTGTTCTGTAATCTGAACCTGAATTCTAACAGCCAGGATAGGACCTGCTCATATTGGTTGTATCATGATGTCATGTCTTCGGCGATAAATAAATCCATCTGTCCGTCACTAATATAGTTTTGCGATTCAAACTTTATTGTGTCATACGAACAAATGGCTGTATAATATTAGAGTAGAGTTTAAATAATACACCATGTGCTTCCGTTTTACCGTTGAGTAAAAACCAATGTCGCACAACCACAACCTGTCAATTGGTCCTACCCTTTCACTGTGAAATGAATAATTTTGTTCGCAGTGTCTCTGAATTTTGTATGTAGGTCAGACATTGCATCGATTTTGCTAATGTGTTGGGAAATTTACCAAATAAAATGTTTTAGTGTACCTAATAGATAGTACCTAAAAGTACCTACTAACTTACAGGGAGGCAACTGTATTGACCAGGTTATTCTGCATTATTAAGCGGAGTTTACGAAGCTCTTTCTTAGACGACTCGTGTATTTCGTTCGTGATCGAACTCCTCCTAAACGACTGGACCGATATTTTTAAAATTTGGCACGGTCATAGTGACCATCACCGTGAGTGCATATATCTGAATTCATAAAGATCGCTCCAGTCGTTTAGGAGTTCGACCCGGATCGACAAACTCACCTTAATTATTGCAACAGCAGAATGCATTGCATACCTAGTAAGATTATATACTCTCAAATCACTTGTAGATTTAAGCCGTGTTTAGACGAGCGTATTTGTCACTGGATAACGGACTGTTATTTTCACCGGATTCACCTGTGGGTGTATGGCTTATAATAAATGTGTTTAAACGCACCGGACACAGGTCCGTCAAACAAATTGCACCGAATGCACCGCGACCTCCCCTCGCCAGTCCCGTTGTCCGGTGAAAAAAACTGCTTTATAAAAGCAGCCTTCGATTAACAATTATATTATGGATCGAATAAGAGGGGCTTGTGGTCTAGTGGTAACCGACAATGTTGACACATTGCAAAGATTGCCTAGGATGGGTGACTATTTCTGAAGACATTGAGACCCCTCCGTGCCTCGGAGAGCACGTTAAGCGCGTCGGTCCCGGTTGTCATACGAACATCCATGGCAGTCGTTAGGGGCAATTGGAGCCCCAAATAAAAAATCCGACCAGTGTAACTACAGAACTGTCGCCCATGGGTTGTGGAGGTCAGATGACAGTCGTTCCACGAAAAAATATCGACCCAAACTGTTTTCGGAAAAGGCTCAGTGGATGATGATTATTGATCGAAAAGTTTAGCTAATTAACTTTGTTCCAACCAAACTTAGCTATGGTGACAGACAACAATGATTTGAAATCTTGTATATATTTTTGTGAGACAACAAATACTGATCATTTGAAACTTTTTTGCGCAAACTTTTCTGAACAGTTCCTACGAAATGCTACATCTTATTTAAACATAATTCTTCGATGCGTCTATTTGCATTAGCGACTATAGGTTCATCATTGTATTACGTGGGAGTAGCAGTGTTACTGGAATCGTAGGCGAATAATGTGCCTGAACAGGACATAACCTGGAAGGATCCAGCAAGTTCTATCCTTTAACTTTACTCATATTATCCTAAAACACTATCTTTAGGCATGAGTACTACAAAACAAGCAACCTTTTCTAGTTTAATGCGTCACAGAGTCATTAGAACAATTTGTTATACCACGATGTTGTCTGCACGTTTGATGGCCATCGTTACATAATGCCAAGAGCTATCTAACCCTGACGGTAGTGAGAATTTAGTGAACAAAAATGTCGAAGACGACTCTTCTACACAATTGTAAAGTCTAATTCGTTTAGAAATATTCTTTGGGCTGACTTATCGAAATCTTCACTGAAATATCTAATTTCCGTAAGCTAGTGTTATAAAGTTGATAGGGCACCAATCGAATAAATGAATACGGTTTGGGTTATCTGAATGCAAAATGGGTCCTTAAACTTTTGGTTAAGCTTTATCGGTTTTATACTACCCCACTTTCAATAACTTGCAATTATTTTGATGTTCTTGTTTAAAATCTCGTACGGTTTCCCTAATTTTTATATCGAAAGGGAACTTTTATGTTCTCTTTAAAATTTATCTAAATACATCCCTACGTCGTAAAATCTTTCATTGCGTTCTGTGACCGCAGTCGTAAAGTAATCCTTTGTGAAAAAATCATGACCAGATTTTTTATTTGTATTCTGTTGAACATTTAAGATGTTTCTATTATTCGATTTATTATGTCGTTACTCCGTATGTGTTTAGGTTTAATAGTTTTCTGATAGGTTTTTAACAGTACTAACATGTTCTATTATTGTTACAGGTAATGCTTATTCTTCATGGTTGCTACGTTTCTGGAAGGTATTGAATGGTGGAATGAGGTTAAAAACTTAACTACGAATGCAAATACCTACTATCAACCAATTAATGAATTGTAATATATATGGTTAGGTTAGAAATAAAGAATGTTGGTATATAAGTTTAGTCACGAGCATAATTAGCAATACGTATAAGTAATATCGAATTCGAACCATTTTTCGTGTCATGGTTAAAATATTATGTTTAACTCTTGGCACGTAAAGCTTCGAAAAGTTAGAAAACTGTAGAAACGCCACTCGATTTCAAGGCCTTACCGTTATTGTATAGCATAAAACATGAAGGTCATTATGGACACACGTTGCCTGTGAAGCGCGTCAGGAGTTAATATATCTCGTCTATAACTCATCCATTACCAAGTTCTGTCTGTGTAGGTTGTGATAATCAGTATCAGGTTGCTAAAAGGTTGCTAAAAGTAATCGATGAAATGATGATTTTGATATATCGTTTGACGTGTTTAATCCTACTAATAAGTATTTTTATAGCAATAAGTAAGTACATTTTTATTCACTTATAAATACAGATAGGATCTTACCATAATATTAACTGAACGCTTAATTAGAATGCTTTATAGGTCCACTACCTACACGGGGTGCTACAAGGTTGTATTCTAGTTCCTATACTGTTTAAACCAAATAGCAATGTAACATCCTACTCAAAGTACTCAACTCGAACCTGAATAAGGTTTTGTGTAAATTGTATGCGTGGGAGGACAGAAATCTACAACGACAAGTGCAAATTACAAGCTGATTACATTTAAATTATATTACACATACTCGTGTCTATTTCGTCGAAGGCATAGAAAAAGGCTAGTTGCCCGCATTTCTCCAAATTCTCACGTAATAGTTGTCAAGCGTACTATTTGCGCTTTTTGCTACATATCGGTTGAGTGGATTTTATTTATTTATTTGTTAAATATTAAACATTATTATTTATAACCTTAGAGGTAACGCCAAGACGCTTAAAATGTTATAGGTAAGTACTAAGTTTCTCTAAATAAATAAATATGTTAGGAAATTCACACAACCTCCAATTCACCAAGTCTCAAACTAAGCAGAGCTTTTGATATGAGTACTAGATGAACTGATATAAATACTTATATACATTTTCCTTTTTTTTTAAACATACAGTTTATACATAGGAAACACCCAGACTTCGGTACAAACGTATGTTTCATCACACAAAGTTTGTCCCGGCCGGGAATCGATCCCGAGTTTCTGGCGTCGAAAGCGGATGCCGTACCGACCACGCCACTAAAGATGGACTAACACATTATTCTTCTATCCGTTGTCACAATATCTTATCGCATAACACAAATAATAATAAAAGGAGTCACCAAACGCCACTTCGTTGAAGATACAACCGGTTCTATTCCCGACCGATGCTCACGTGGGCAGAGACTGCATTCCCGAAACGTCTTAATTGAGCCTACAATTAGACAGGATGGTCTGTTGACTATATTACTTTGCTTGAGTGAAGACACTTGAAATAAAATTTATACTCAATTAAAACTTTAGAAATAGTCGTAGTGGTAGCTAGCAAAGTAAATATTATAGTAAGCAAGGAATTCTTCACTATACTCCGCTAAATAAACTAACAAATCTTTGTTCGAATACATAACTGGTACGAAACTACGAATACAGAGTTGCCATTTGCCTCCAAGTTGTCAAAACCTCTGAATACCATAAGATTTCCTCTGTGAAGATCTGTTTCTTTACTTTGGAGAGGAGCCACAAAGGTCTTGTTATTTTGGACGGTGATGCAAAACGTGAGCTGCATCGTGCACTGATGCCGCGATAAGAACTAGCACGATTCGCCTCGATATTTTGTAAACAAAACCCATGATTTTGTACCTGCCTCCATTACACGTCAATGTATGCAAGTGTCTCTCGAAACTATCTATAAATACACTGGAGTTTTCCCGTGTAACAAGTAATTCTAAGTTTACATTGGTTGACGGTCCATAAATGGTCGAAAGACGTCGACCAAGCTGCAGAGCTAATGCCGTATTTCTGCATAGTTGTGCATAAATTCATCAATAATAACTGGCGTACAGCTACGCTCAGAAACCTATTACTAGTAAATGAATTGATCATAAAATTTTATGACAATCTTTCGGTTTATCACTGAATCCTGCTTATTATCACTATTATGGGTAATACGACTATTATGCATCATGAATATAAAGTAAATTAATTTATTTTTCCAAGTAACTACGATTACAATCTTGGCACACTTCATTTCCTTGTTCAACTTTCATAATAATTTCAGTTAAGTATCTAGTCAGGTAGAAAATTGTTAATGCAACTTTTAGACTGTATTTTAATAAAATCATAATGCTCTAAGACACTGAAATTGGGTAAGTCTATTTGCAATAGTGAATGTGTCTTTGCAATATTAATCACCGGATACGATGACTAGTAACAGAATGCTGAATTGCCCATTTGACCTTTAGTAACTTCTAACTAGTTATTTCCATTGTCTAAAACATAACATCGATTAATCGTGGCGAAGTGGGCTATCGTAAGAACTAAAACAAATTCATTCGATACCGATGTTAAATTACCTATAAATTTTCTCTGAAGTTGTGTAACGTTTGACTGATCACTGATTAGATAAGACGGATTATAGTTTATTCAATAACTCAATAACAATAACTGATCTTGTTCAATGATGTTACAGAACGTTAGGTTTAGAATGAGATTCTATGGAATAGTTTTTCTCATGCCCAATTCTCACTTGAACACTGCAAGTTCAAAAAATTGTCCTAAATCTGTTTAACGAACTAACGGGTGATTGAGTAACAAATATCATTCCTGAGTGATATTCTTAAACCAGATTACAATGAGTGACTTTCATTCGTTCTTTTTTTTATGCGATATTTACAAGGAGGGGTGGACTCCACAAGCTATGGACAAGGTAGTTGTCGAACTAGTTCTGACTAAACCAAACGCTTAAGACTTGATAAGTCCATTTAAAGGACGTCCCGTGGAGAATTAGAGCACCATCTCCTCAATCTCATCGGGACGGCCTTTGCTCTGCTGGCAACCAACGACGCCGGTTGTTCGGAAATTAGAAAGTCCTCCACTACCCAATCCTAACAACTCCTCCTCCAGTAAAGATCTACTTTGCGTCGCACCACAACCTACGGCCTAATTATGTTTGAGTGAAGTTACCGTAGAGTGGCCCACAGCCTCACTTCCATGAAGGCTGAAGATCCGTTCTGAATCCTCTTGTTAAGAACCCTGTGATTATAATGTATCTAAACTTTACCAAAACCTTGTTAAAACCATTACTTGATTGTGTTGAGTTAAAAACGAAAAGATATGTTTCACGATACATTATAAAATGCTGTAACTAAGAGCGTGTATGAAGACCCTGAACAAATTGCGATACACTCCTGAACTAATTCGGGTATCACGATCTTGACGTGAATATCAAGTGTAGTTGGATACGTTTATTTCCGCTAAACCGCTAAAATGCTTGTCGGTGTTAACATATAAATTGCAAGGCTTAATCTTGAATGGTGAGACTTGAGCTTTTATGTTTGTGTTAATTCAAGTAGAATTTTGGGAACTACGCAAATAGTGTGCCAAATGGAAACAATCTAATATTATACTACTAATACTGACTAATATTATATTGGTGGAAATTCTTATGGATTGTGTGGTTCATGAATCATCATCACCCACACAATCATCATTTTGTTCATATACATCTCTTTCAGTCAAAAACTACTAAATCTAATTCAACACAACTTTACTATAATATAGCTCATCATTATAGAACTTAGACTACTTTTATCCCGATATACCTTATACCCTTTTTATGCCTTATTTTTTTCTCAAATAATGTTGCAATATCAATCGCAAAAGCTATAGTCTTGGGCTGGACTTGAACCAGCTACTTTTCCCTTAAGGAACGTTCTACCAACTGACCAAGACGCAAGTAGCCCAAGATCTCTAATATTGCATTCACCATTGTACTCGTATCAATATCGAGACATTAATTGATAGGCATCAGAAACCTCAAACTATGTTTAAACGTAATTGCAACACTACGCACAGCGTATATTGCTTTTTAATCCGCGTCTTGTGGCTGCGGCCGCACCTACGTCCATTTCCGAGTGCCACCGGTAGACACTGAAAGAATTCCCAGTGGCACCCGGCGGACCTTGGCCACTTGTGTGGCCACTGCGTGGTGGTCGGGTGTTACCCCGAATCTTTAGGGTCGGGTTTTATCCCGCGTCGGTGAGTGAAGGCGTGCATGGGGTGAAGCCCTCAGCCCTTCTAGTCTGCTTCTGTAAGGACGGTGGGTTGCTAATCCATCGTCCTCAGGCCCCGATCATGGAGGTCGATGGTCCTGGGCGTAGTCACGTATGCGGCGCCCTCGCCGCAGACTTCGGAACTCAGCGGGGAGGATACGCTCCCTCGCCCTTCCGGCCGCCTCCTTCACGAGCATGCTGATGAGAAGGAAACGGCCGCGTTCCACTGGCTCTCGCTAGAGACCATGGCTCGTAGCATGGTCTCCAGCGAGAGAGTATCCACGCCCAGGCCCACAACGAGGTCCCGGCGCTGACTTGCCCACGCTGAGCATTCCACCAACGTGTGGAATGCCGTGTCTTTTTTTTGTCGGATGCCTCGCAGTGTTGACACGCGGGTGTGACCTCACGATGCATGCGAAACCGATACTCACCAAAGTTTCCGTGCCCGGTGATGATCTGTGTCGCACGGTACGTGAGGCCACCGTGCTGCCTCTGCAGCCAGTCCTCCATGATCGGTCTCACCGCCGCGATGGTGGTGGTTCCCCACTTAATTACGCACAGCCTAGAATAGTGGTTAGGCGCTTTGGCGATGTCGTAAGTCGCGATATTGATACAATGGTGACCGCAATATTAGAGGTATTGGGCTAGTGACGTCATGGTCAGTTGGTAGATCATATTTTTATATCAAATTGCCTTGCAAATTTGGTAATAAATGTAGTAATCACGTTCATAAGTTGTGAACAATATAAATAAAGGACTATATTTTACTTAGACTTTGGTGCCAGGGAGGTGGCTTCACAAAATATGCGCACGTAAGTGGAACTAATATGTCTACCTTCATCATTTGTATGACGCTGAGTATTGACCACGCCTAAATTGAATCCACTCCCCGTTATTGTAGTACTGTACTAATTAATTTCATGCCCTTTGTAACCTGATTTCATCATCTATATTAAATTGTGTTTCGATTCGACGAATTCTCACGTAACTTAAAATCGCCTTTAATTTTGTTAAATACTGCAATGCCTCCACTTATACCTTCGACGGAGGCCCCAGGTACACCCTCAGAAATAAACCCCACCCAGGGCACATAATTAACTAACCTCGCTAAAGTATTTACAATTGGACAAGTGTAAGATAAAACGGTAGATGGTTCTCCTACTGAAGAAAGATAATGGACTCTATTGAATTACGGAGTGGTTTTGAATTAAATTTTTTTGACAAATTGACGCCACCCGCCTGATGGTAAGCTGTGGCGACGTCTGGCGATTGTGGGCGACTCTCACAGTGCACAGGTATACTAAGGAGAGTGGCCCTCAACTTGACGACCCAGTGATGTGCCTCTTCACGCTTCGCTTAAAGAACCTAGGGTTATATGTTGGAGGAAACACGTACGCAGGCAGGGTGTTCCAAGCCACTATCGTTCGGCAGAGAAACGAACGTTTAAAACGTTCGGTTCTCGCGAAATATTCAATAGTGCCCGGTAAAGACATAGTGTGGATGTGTAAAGCACCACTACCTACCCCTTCGGGGAATAGGCATGATGTATGTCTCTCTATGTCGGTATTTGTAATTGATAAAGTTTATTGGTTAGTACATCATGTAAAAACGACTGGATCAATCTTGATAGATGAAGGAGATACGAGGGTGGATTGAAAAGTAGTCGGCCTAACACTGATCCATTTAGTTCTGAAAATCAAATCTACCCACATTATTTAGTTCAGTTCAGACCTGTTAATTGTGTGAAGTTTGAAACGTGTGCGATAATTAGTTTTAATTTTATAAATTTATTAACAAAGCAGTCTGACATCATTTCATTCATCATCATTTTCCGCAAATGGAGCAAATCGAGCAGCATGCCGTCATTAAGTACCTCTATAAAAAGGGGCTGTCATCAAAGGCCATCCATGATGATATGGTCAGTACATTAGGGGATTGCGCTCTTTCATATTCATCCGTCAAAAAATGGATAGCAGAATTCAACCGTGGTAGAGAGAGTGTGAAAGACGAACCCCGCTCTGGAAGGCCTTCGACGTCCACTACTGACGAAAATTTAAAAAAAATTACTGACTGACTTAATTATGGGAGACCGCAGATTGAAAATTAGAGAGATAGCCGAGATTATAGGCATCTCTTATGAACGTCCTCAAAACATAATAGTCAACGTGTTGGGTTTCCACAAGGTGTCTATGAGGTGGGTTCCGCGACTGCTTTCAGTTGAGCAAAAAAGGATGCAATTGACTATTGCACGCGACTGTTTGGAGTTATTTGAAGCTGATAAATGTGATTTTTTTAATCGTTTTGTTACTATGGACGAAACATGGGTTCATTACTGTACACCGGAAACAAAACAACAATCAAAACAGTGGAAAAGACCTGGTTCACCACCCCCCAAAAAGGCTAAGTCGATTTTGTCGGCAAGTAAGGTGATGGCTTCAGTATTCTGGGACTCGAAGGGTGTGATTATGGTTGATTATCTTGAAAGGGGTCAGACTATAAACTCTGATTATTACTGCACCTTACTACGTCGTTTACGAGAGGAAATAAAAGAAAAACGTCCAGGAATGATCAGAAGAAAAGTCCTGTTTCATCATGATAACGCTCGTGTTCACACGTCTGTCCAATCAATGGCAGAAATTTACAACTGTTACCGCATCCACCTTATTCACCTGATCTGGCACCGTCAGACTTTTTTCTGTTCCCTAACCTAAAAAAGCATTTGAGAGGTCAAAGATTTTTGACAAATGACGAGGTCAAAGCAGCAGTAGACGCATACTTTGACTCTAAGGAAGAATATTTTTTTTCAACGGGCTTAATGCTTGGAAGGGAAGATGGCAAAAGTGCATTAAACTTGATGGTGATTACGTTGAAAAATAAAAATATTTTTCATTTATTATGTATTTATTTTCTTGGTTAGGCCGATTACTTTTCCAATGGCGCAAGGAGGCGCTGGAGCGGGACCACAGGCCTGCGTCTCGAGAAATCGATGACCGGCGGTCCCAACTCCGCCAGGATCTCATGGAGTCATGGAGGGTAAGACTTGAGCAACCCAAGTGGGGTGCCACCATCATCGCGGCGGTGAGACCGATCATGGACGATTGGCTGCAGAGGCAGCATGGTGACCTCACGTATCGTGCGACGCAGATCGTTACCGGGCATGGATGCTTCGGTAGCTATCTGTTTCGCATCCATCGTGAGGTCACACCCCGGTGTCAACACTGCGAGGTTTCCGACGACGACACCGCACTCCACACGTTGGTGGAGTGCTCAGCGTGGGCGAGTCAGCGCCGGGACCTCGTAGTGGGTCTGGGCGTGGATACCCTCTCGCTGGAGACCATGCTTCAAGCCATGGTCTCCAGCGGGAGTAGGTGGAACGCGGCCGTGTCCTTCTGCGAGCAAGTCGTGCTCGCGAAGGAGGCGGCCGAGAGGGAGAGGGAGCGTGCCCTCCCCGCCGAGTTCCGTAGTCAGCGGCGAGGCCGCCGCAGACTCATCTACGCCCAAGACCATCGACCTCCATGATCGGGGCCTGAGGACGGCGGGATCGCCACCCGTCGTCCTTACAGAAGCAGGCTAGAAGGGTTGCGTGCTGCGGGGCCTTTGCCCCATAGCACACAACCAGATTCACTCATTGACGCGGGATAAAACCCTACCCCAACGACGCGGGATTCTCATCCCGACCCAACCCCCGCAGAGACCACAGAGGTGGTCAAAGTCCGCCGGGCGCCACTGGAAATACGTTCTGCTTGTAACCAGAGACGCCCGGCAACGGACGTTAGAGCGGCCGCGGCCTTGGTCGCGGAACTAAAAAAAAAAAAAAAAAAAAGGCCGATTACTTTTCAATCCACCCTCGTACATTGAAATACGGCAGATATTAGGCTACATTTTGCTTGAGCAGATTTCATAGAATTACTGACGTTTCGGACACAAGACCTTCGGATAAAATGTCCGAATTGTGACACTATAATACATGCAAAACAATCCCATTCGATTTATTTGCAACATTTCCAGTATGAAATTAGAACTGGATAGTGAAGGTAAATAAAAATATCGGTTATCAGGGTGTCACAATAAAAATATAAGAAATCTATTGTGTAAATTGAAATCTAAGTAGTAACTTCCAAAGTAATGTTACTCAATACTGTAGTAATTCTCTTCGAATTGGCAACTGGAGCTTACGCAAACATGACAGTGTTGGTACACTTCACAACTTCCACTACAATCTAGGATTCTCACTTAAATTGGATCACGTTCTGCATACATTCGAATGGAACTCGATTGTGATTCGATTCAGTGAAAAACTATACTGCCATTTCTTTTTAAACCGGCTTCTAAAAAATTCGACTGTATGTGTTTTTTATGTTTGTTACTTTAATCTTAGAACTGGGTGATCCGATATTCAGCATATTGTTTTAATTGAAAGCTGTTGCTTCCCAAGTGGTCCTATTTCAATTCGGCGCCATTTCTTCAATTATTTGGTCCCATTTCGGAAATTTGAAGTCGGTTGTTGTGTCAATTTTTGACATGTGTTTTTTGTGTTCATCAACATCTTCAGGACCCGAGTCTTATTCACCTTCAAGTGGTGCACCTGCTGACCGACTCTGGCAAGAACTCTCAAGTGCCCGGCAACGGCAACAGGCTCGTTCCTATTATGTGGGACCAATAGTAACTATGTAGAGGGTCTATTACTTGAGAACTCTCATGTGCCCGGCAACGGCAACAGGCTCGCTGATATTATGTGGGACCAATAGTAACTATGTAGAGGGTCTATTACTTGAGAACTCTCATGTGCATGGCAACGGCAACAGGCTCGCTCCTATTATGTGGGACCAATAGTAACTATGTAGAGAGCCTATTACTGGGCACTGTAGGGAATAACTCTAGGAACAGAGACCTTGCATATGCCCTTAACTTAAACTCACTTGGTGTGAAGTGAAGCATTTTGTACACACGCTAACCATATTACACTACGGCATAGCTAGCTTCCCAATTCCCATGGGAACACATCACCGGGATTAAAAGTAGCCTAATTTATTCCACATAACATTAGCTATCTGCCAGTAAAAGTCCCGTTTAAATTGGTCAAGCCATTTAGAGATTCAGAGAGAGAAAAAAATTTAAATGTTTTTTTTAATATCAGAAAATATACACGTTCATATGCATTTGAAATGAAATTATTTATTTATTTGTACAGGTCACTAAATGGCTCTTACAAACATCAGTAAGTACTTAAAATAAAAAAATGTCATTGCTTCTATATTTACATATAATGCCAGATTCGCAAAGCAATAAGTAGAACCGAGAGAAAGAACCTGGCAATAAAACTCTCGGTCACTCTTTTTCAATAATTATGTTAATATGGAATTATAAACAGACACTTCAATTCTATTTATTCGTAAAGATAATCTAGGTGATTATCGATATCACAAAAGGATTTCTAATACAAGTATCGTGAGCAATATACAACCTAATTCGTTGGCCGCAGGTGGCACAGGAAGTGTGGTCGTATATGGGACTGCTCAAGACTCTCTGACTATATAAAGGTAACTAGAATGAGGATAATATGTGCACACGTATGATTCATCATGTGTGTTATGGAAATGTAACGTTGTGCGTTTGATTGAAACATTTGAAGCGTGTTATGGCCTATAAATGAGTTTTTTTAATTAATGGCCGCTCGTCGGCGAACGCCTAGCAATTGAGCGCCACTTTCATAGCCTAATGATGAGCCTCTTCACGTTCCGCTTAAATAACCAATGATTGTTTGTGGGTTGTATGGAGGTGTTTCAGTATGACGGTGGCGACTCTACCTTTACGTTTAGTTTGTTATATAGCCTCAAAAAGTGGTTTATCAACGGACTATTCACGTTGTTTTTCACGTTTGACATAGATGTCGGCTGTTCTTACAGTTTTTAGATCAAGTTTCTGGATCGTATGGCGTCTCTCGCGGACAAGTTTTTGTAGACTACGTAGAGTCCCAGGCTATTTAGGTCGTAGCCATCACGCCGGGACTCCAACTCCATCCCAAAGAGCATTCGATTGACATGTTCAACCAATGTTCTAGTCCTTTCTAGTATGATATAGACGTTTCGTATATGTGACATCAGAGATGGAGGTAGATTGCCTACACGCCACAATATTATCGCAAATTTCGTTTACGTGACTAACACACTTTTGATATTGTCTAGATTTTCGTTTTACAATCTTATCTATACGGTTTCATTTTCCAATAATAATTGTGCATTTTCTAGTAACACCGTGGAAACTCGTCCTAATATGCGAACTACAATAATATTTAGCCTAAATATAGATTCTTCTAACTATGCTAGGTAAATTCTGATAAGAGAGATAACATTTACATTGCAAAGTCATTGTGAGTCTTGCCCCTCCGACTTCTTCATAGTGAGGCCAGCCAGTACGCCGCGAGCTCCCCTTACGAACTGACGTACCGCGCGCTCGCGATCACACAACTATGCAGAATATTCCGCATCCAAAATAGTGATGATACCAAAAAGTGACAGTATTTCTTTTAAAAAGAATGCTAAATAATCGTGTTTGACAACTTCAAAAATAGTGTGACCTTGAGTTTTTTTATTCGATAGAGATGGGATTTGTGTAATCGATTATTTATTATATTCAATTGTGTGAGCAAGTGTTACAAAAGTGACAATGTTGGCGGTGAAAAACTTTTTCATGCCGGAAAAAAGAGTGGACTCTCCAAGGTTTTCAAGGATGCCTGAGGCTTTAATGAGATCCATAAGACGACGATCTTTACGTGTAAAAAGGACCAAGTCATTGGTACTTGTCAATGAAAAGAGGAAATCCGGTGAGTGGTAGTGTATGATTCTTTTTTTATTTGGCTTTTTAATTAATACTTTTGAAATGTTTAATTAGAAGTAAATTTAGACTTTGGTAAAAATTAAAACTGTTTTGTAATTGCAGACAGATCTCGTTAAGTTATAAACCGATATTTTGTTACACTGTTAAATAAATACTCAAGACCACGTTTCAAAAAAAAAAAATTAAGAATTCTCTATTTGAATAATTCAATAAGTACACCCACATTTTTGGCAATACTACATAACATTTATGAACGTTTCTAGAAACTTCTCATTGGTTTATAAACTACTCCGCAGTTTATTGTATTAGTTTACCTAAGTATTGCGTGCTTGTAATCTGAATACTGTCATTTGCATCTAATTGAACTTATTGTATTCAGAAATGGAAACCTACCAGTATTTTCACATAATTACTTATATTAGTAAAATATTTACGTAACTGTTCCCGCCTAAAGGTAAGCTGTCCTGGAAGTCATGGAGCCAATTTAAAAACTGGCAAAGTTTGGGTATTTTATATGCCTGTGTGATTTTTTACCCGAAGGGTAAAAAATCACACAGGCATATAGTAGCCTAAAGTATATTGTGGGGTTTTATGTGTATATTTGTATAAAGGTGTATTGTTATGAATTGTAGAGGTTTCGTTAAATATTTCTCGTATAATATAAATAGACATCAGTGAACAAGAACTAATAACTTCTCATCATAATTCGGATTGAAATAAAACTTCTGAAATTTAGTCGGTACAAAAAATTGTTTCTTAAAATTTGATTTTTTCATTTAATTACGTAACTACCAAACGAGGGACGCCCGTGACTTCGTTCTCTCTTAAAAAGAAATATATTTTCCCCGATTTTGCAACATTTTCCATAAATATTATCTAATATTTTTCTAAGTAATAAGGCTTGTTAAGTTTTCTCAAATATCATATTACAATATGAATAACAAAAACGATAGTCTTGGGCTGGAACCAGCAATTGTTCGGTTTCCAGGAGGAACGTTCGGTCAACATATATGACACAACATATATATATATATGACTTACAGCGTCTTAAAACTGCATGTTAGGGGTAGTCACATTTACATGTGCACTAATATTTTTTCTGACTTAGGAATCAAATTCAAGACTCCGGCATTGCCACCGAAATAATCATCTAATATGTAATTAAAACTAGGAAAAATATTAATGGCGGTGTAACGACATACGCTTCACGGGTCGTTGCCGGACGTGATGGAAGCCAAGCATTGTGTCTAATAGCTGTATATCATATTTTAAATGGTCAGTCGTCATTATAATTCTCATAACAGTCGTAGAATCAAACCCATTGTCAGCCAAAGCTACAAAGCCTATTAACAAATCCACTAAACGATCATTTGGGGTCAGAGCAACATGTTTTTCTCCTCCACACATCACTGTCACATGTCATTTCGTCAGACATTCCCTTCCTTGTCATATCCTCTTTCACACATTCCGTTCATCTTATTCTTGGGCATACCTAATAATCTACATAATAATAATATTATTGCAGATTTTTGCTGGAAATTGGGAACTTTATGCTCTTAAGCCATAGTATCAGTTAAGATTTTTTGCTGCAAATCGGGACTTTGTTTGCCAGTGCCTCGTCTTAAACCATATAATCGCGCCATGTTCCCGGACAGGCAGAAGCGATCATACACGTTGGTCCTATGTAAAAGGGGCCGGTTACCGGGCACTGTAAACAATAGGAAATCAATAATTTATCATTCTGTAATCGTAACCTAAGAAGGACACTATGTTACATACCTATCTACAATCTCTGCAATCCGGGCTTTAAAAAAATCCTTTGCTTCATATTTGCTGTCATATAAAATAATTGTATCAATCAGTTTCGCAGATTTTTATCTTTACTCGGTTTTAAACAGTCTACCCAAAGAACTTATAATACAATGGACATAGGATCTAGAACAAATCGCAAGAAAATAATGTCCCGAGTCGACCTATACATTATACACATAGACATACATAGACACAGGCATACATAGATATAAACAAATTTCATATTAAAATTTAAACCTTGATTCAACGGAATAGTGTTCACTTTTGTTTGCACTAATTTATCGCATTACGTAGCTTCCATCTGTCCGCCTGACTAATTCACCTTATGCAGCTTCAACTTGAACTACGAGTGATCATAGAAACAATGGAGTAGGTTTATTTTGTTAAAGTCTTCCATGTCTTCCAAAGGATTCCATGATATGTACCTACGTACGCGTAATAATTAATGCAAGACTATAATAAATTCCATAATCTTATAAATTGTAATTTCTTGTTTATATTAGACGAAATAAGCTGAAATACTAATTAACGACTGACAAAGATTATTTTTTTTCGAGTCAGTTTCACAATAAGTAACTGTAGTGTATGAATAACAAAAAGGGAGTTAATGAATTTAACTAATTATAGTAATTTATAAATGCCAAACTTCTTGCGGGTGTCAAAGTTCTTCCGCTTTCATTACTATTTTCATAACGCTATGTCGCTACGTCTACTACAAGATAGCCGTGTTTCAAGTGACTGAATTAGTTGCTAAAACTGCGCGTCATTAATTTATTTTTATCTTATGGTTAATTTTTGGGATACGAAATTATTGGCTACTAGCTGATCACCGTGACTCCGCCCGCGAGATATAGTTATCTCGTCCCCGATTCCCGTGGGAATACATTACCGAGAATCCAATTATAAAAAAAATAATATGACATGTGTAATTACGTAATTATATTTATGACAAAACAATGATACCCTGTGAAAATTAAAAACATTTTTAGGCTTATCTCCTCCATCCCAATCAAAAGAAAAAATTGTATTCAATCAAGGGATTCTTGTACAAGTTTCATAAATATCGGACCTCTTTTTGTTATGTCCATAAAATGAGCCGAACAAACAAGATTGTTATTTTTTGGATCAAAATATTCTTCTCGCCGTGCTAGGGCAATAATATTTTTCCATTGTGCACAGTGTACTGGATCCCGAGGAAAACTGAAATAGATGTTGGTTCATATAACGAAAAAAAATCATAAAGAGCCAAGGCGTCTCCACTATAATCTTTGTTCCAAATAGTTTCATCGCTATCGGTAATCCGAATAAATCTGAATGGTCAGTGAAAATGAAATGGTCTCTTTCTTTTTACTGAGCTTGGGATGAATTCGAAAGAGACAGATAGATACTTCGGTATTGGACTGGATTGCAATATTTACTTTTGTCTTTTAATTTATTATCGACGAAATACTGTATTTTAAGTGAAATAATAAATTGCAAATGATAAAACAAAAGCTTATTTACTGAAAATATGATACACCGTCTTCAATTTGCTTTTTTTTCGTAGTTTTAACACGTTTTTACAATACAGTACGGCATTGTGCAACGTGTTGTCGTTCAGTTGTCAAAATCAAGACTGGCGCGCGATTGTTTCTCTTTTAGCGTTTTGTTTCTCTTTTAGTTCGGACACTTTTGAGCGATGATCCGAAATCCACTTTTGACATTTTAATACAAAATGGCAGATAAACACATATGTTGTGCATTTGACTTTTCATATTTTATAGGTCACATGTGTGCTTGTCTTCTGCATGCCTGCTTATTATTAAAAAATAGTTTAGTTAAATATTTATCAATTCTCATGCATTCTGATTTTCATTATGGTTCTCACAGATACTTCTTTTTTTTTTAATTCCGCGTCCCAAGGCCGCGGCCACACTCCGTTGCCGGGCGCCTCTGGTTCACACGCAGAAGGTATTTCCAGTGGCGCCCGGCGTCAGAGATAGAATTTTTTTTTGTGTGCACCACTAAAATCCCAATTGTGTGTATCCCTATACACCTCGATAGATAACTTAAAAATAAAAAGCACCATGTAATTAAGTGACTTAAGTTTCAAACTATCAACTGTCAGACACCTTGAATATGATACTAAATGGAAAAAAAAATTAAAAGGTTCGATTGATTACTTCCTCAGACTCGATTATAATAAGTACACTATTCGACTAATTAAGCTGGGGTACTCATTTCTTTGATGGTGTTAATATTTCTAATCTTTTACAGCGTATTATCAAATGGGTGGACTCGTATTACTATGGTGCGATGGGGGTAGAGATAAAATTATTTCATGTAAAGTTAATTGAAGGGCAGACATGCAACGACCGCTTGTCTAAAGTTAGCGATTATTATGAAAAAGAATTAAAATCTTTAATAAGAATGGTATTAACATTTAACTAAATCAAATATTAAGTTATTTTTATACTTACCCTAAAAATAACAGACATCGAATCGTTTTTAAAAAACTAACAATTGCTTTTTAGGTTAAGTATGAGAAGCAGCCCCGGCCGCCACTGGAAATACCTGCTGCGTGTGAACCAGAGACGCCCGGCAACGGACATTAGAGAGCCGCGGCCCGGGCCGCGGAATTAAAAAAAATTGTATGAGAAGCATCTTATTTGCTACATTAAGAATATTTGCCAATTTGTATATTCAAAAGAGTTTTACTGAAGAGAGAATTACTAAATAATTAATAATTATACATAATCTATCAAAAAACGATGTACTTAAAACTTATCAATATTTATAAGATCATATTTGTTAAGTATCCAAAAAAGGTTGACCACTATGACCCTCCACAGAGTCAATATTGATTTTTTGATACATATCTGTAGTAATAACAATAAAATCGAGTCGATTAAATCGACTAAAACCATTGTTTCCGCTGCAGCGACCCACCTCTAATTACTAAAATGCACCTGGCCGCGCGTGCCAACATAAATGTCACAGTTTACGTTATATAACCGATTAGACTTGACCCTTTTATTATTGTGTAACGACTTTAGATGCCTTAGTATTATGTCTTTTATTTTTTTTATGCAGGCACATTGGATTTTTGCTTTTTTATATCCGGCCAGTAACTGGTTGATCTAACGGTATTATTTTTGCTACTGGGAAATTATAGTTCCGTAATACTTAATATCTGCTACGAATGGGCTATGACTACCATATTATTATGTATTCAAAAAAGATATACCATTATAAAGTGTGACTAGTGAGAAAATGCACATTTTACAGTTCGATTATGATTTGAGGTTGATTGCAAAATAATTTTGAAACTGCGTTAGTATTAAAAATATATTTTAACTGTAAAAATAATTAAAACAAAAAGTTTATTAAGTACGTTGTTTTATAATATTTTTTTATGTTCTCGTTTCATCAGTATTATTGTGTCAATGTGTTAAAAGTGCGTTTCATCAAAGGACGTGTAGCCTGTATTAGAGTATTTTTGTTTAATATCCTTCTTTATGAACTAAAAGTTTCAGATGCGCCAAATGAGTCACGTGTTTCTTGAAAACGATGAAGTGAGGAGTAATTTAAAATCTGTTCATTCTAGTCTACCTAAATAAGACCGAGATACAAGTACATAGCAGTATTGAGTATCGTTAATGCGGAGTAACGTGCCAAATCAATTAGCGTCGTTCATTGAATGCTCTCCTCGAACAACATTTAAGATGTTGTATTTTCTTGTCATGTTTTTCGCAACTGGCCTTACAATGCTAGAACCTTGGTCATGAAATAAATAAGTAAAGCTTTTGACCTCGTGTGAAACCAACCTAGTAAAATTACATATTCTATTCCATTTTTGAATTCATAAAAAAATAATGGCGGATTTTGCGTGGGAAGACTGCTATTCCTATTCAAGTTTAACGACTTTTTTTCATTTATTACTCGTTAGTACGATTCTAGAGCTATTATTCTACGCAAAAAGATTCAAAATATGAAAATATTTAAATTAAGAATACCGCTGTACATGGATAGAATTAATGCCAATAAATTCTACTAGGTTGGTATTGGTTCTGTGACCTAATATACCTAGATGGAATTGGAGCAGAAATAATGTTGGGTGCATTCCAACAATCTGCTTCCGTATTCACCAAATTTTGAATTAAAACAGGACCTTTGCATAAGAATATTAGCTCGCAAATACGTTACGCAAGGCGTTATTCTAAATGCGTGGTTTCCTTTGCGTAAATTTAGAATTATTATCTGTTTCGGAACTGAAATAAGTATCTTCCTTGCATCTTGCGTTATTATATGAAAATGGAATGACAAATAACCGTACTTTTTCGGTTTATTACCTAGGTACAGACTCTGAATATCATGTAGCTAGACAACAGCGCGTAGAAAATTTAATACATCGGAAAATCTATTTTCTTTTGTAACTTAATTACTGGACTAAAATAAATGAGCAAAGTAGAAAATGTAACTGTTGGGGTGGCCACACTATCGATATTACAAAAGTTTGACGCACCCGCTCATAATAAATTCATTTCGCTACTTTGTACGGTGAACCCGCTTGAACTCACCTGATGCCTGAAGTAGCGAAGAGAGTTTTCAGGTGCAAACTTTTTCGACTGACGACGTGACTAAGTATATCAAATATTGCTAGTTTATGTATTTTTTCATGACTTTCGCATGAGAAAACACATCAACTATTAATATTTAGTAAGTATTTAGTAGAGCTAATCTTTTCATCTTAACTTTAGACTGCAATCTCAACCTACAAGTTTCCATTTTTAGCCAGATTTCAACCAGGGTCCCAAATCAAATATAATGTAAGATTCCAAGAGGTTTAAACGTAGAAAAAGAACATTCGAATTTCAAAAAATATAAAGTTGAATATTCTAATTTCAAATTTCAGATTTCAATTTTTTTTTTATAACCGTTCTTTTAAAGCTCGCTTTCTCCCGTGTCTTGACACACCAAAACACCTCAAAAGACGGCTCTTAGAATTTATTGGGGTCAGCAAAGGGGCTTGCGATATTGAATAGGCTCTGCAACATATTGCGGTGGTACTCCGCTTAGAGACGACACTCCTGGGATCAATATGGAACAAAATATACATGTACGGTTGATAGTGAAAGGTATTCCCAAAATAATAGGTTCGTAAGGAAACGCGTCAAATTTCCTACTGAAAAAGGTTTAAAGTACTTTAAAGTTTAAAACTTCTTGGCGTTTAAGACGTTTTGCAGTCTAAAAGCCATCATAATCCTTTAAGCGGTCCTATCAACATTTCCTATGTCATTCTCACTTGAACGCGGTGCACCTGGTGACCATAGTTGTGTAGTTTATTGATAATTGCTGCAGTATATCTTCAACATCTTCAACCGCCCCCTTCGATATGGTGTACCGTCCTCCTTCGTTGTAGTGGACCAGTATGGCCCAACCATAAAAGGATCCTGCAATCCAGGACCACGCAACTTGGAGCTGACTAATTAGGAGAGCCGACCTCCGCCATGAAAGTGGGAAATAGCTAGAGAGAACCTCTGGCAAACATAATAGTCCAATGATCGGCATGTTTATTTATGAATGTAAATAACAAAAAGTGCAGCGCCACTTGTCGAGACTACATCACACTGATGCAATCGATAAACTAATCTCGACTCGTCATGACTGTACTCAGCTAGTGATGTGACTCACATTGTGAATATACTCGTGTTTGACATTGATTTTGACCTCAGTTGTGTATTGTGACGTGTATATCGCAAGTGTATAATAGTAGTTTTCATGACAAGAGAGTAAAATGATATATTGTTGTCGAAGGCACTGTTTTGAATCCAGAGCGAAACGAAGGATTCTAGAGTAGCATCCCGAGCGCAGCGAGGGTTTCTAAAGTAGAAGGAGAAGTTTCTAAAGTACGTCAACTGAGAAAAAAATATTTTACTCTCGAGTCTTAAATATCCTATATCCTCCTATCATCGCCTTCTATGAGAAAAAATATAAACGTTTTAGCGATGACAAAAGTGCTCGCGTTTTATTTATTTTTTGGTTGGATTACTACGAAAGATTCATGTTCCAAATTCAAATCTCATTAATGCCCGCTAAAAAGTCTCTGAACAAAAAAAACCTATTTTAGGCGTACTTATGTAGGAACAAAACGCTAGGAAAATATCTTTTCTTATAAGTCCATACCAAATTACAAATAAAAATTCATGAAATTCAATCAGACAAATCAGAAATGCGACCTATAATGGAGATGTATGTCATTGTACGAGTATGTAGTGTAGATACTTATATTCTTTTAAGGACACACACTAGGTATCGCAGTTGTGACTACGCCTGTGCAGAAATACCCGAACTCACCGCTAAACTAAAAGTGCTTGTGTTCATATCACGTCGTTTATTTTAGGTGTTGGTACTTACTGGATAAAAAATGGGTAAATTTAAAAACTAAGTGTAACAAAATTTAACAAAAACAAAAAGTTGCAAAACAGAACATCTTATTTCAAAAAGCAGGTAATCTTATTATTTTTGTTGGTCAAAATAGATGAGGTTGTTTGAAATTAACTTTTAAAACCTGACCGTGCATGAAGTTTAAAAAAAGAAGTCTCTGTACGCAATCGATAGGAACCGTTCCAATTTCAAAAACTTTATGAATGGCAGAGTGATGAAATAGGTCGCTGATGGATTTGTGTTGCCAGGTAAAATAAAAGAACATTAAGAACGTAATACGATGGTACGATATCAATAAATAATAATAACGGGTCCATAACCCAAACCAGAAAAATAAAACATCGCTGAAATTCGTTCACGATCCGTACCGTAATCGTGAAATTCATTGCACTATATGTGTGTGTTCTAGATCTGTAATTGAATATTCAGATGCTGTGAACTAGAAACAATAGAACCATAACTTCCACAAGGAATGTTTCTTTGGAAGAACGAGAAGTAGCTGTTGATTTTCTGTGTTTTTATTGGCTGGTTCTTTTCTCACAGACTATTGCCGTATTGCCAATTGAAAAAATAATCTTGACCTTCATAAATATTACTTTGTGACTTAACAATGAAAACCGTAGAACTAGATATCGTAAATGGGATTTTAAGTCTACGAGGAAACCGGACACAGCGAAATGAAAGGAAGTAAGTTGGACATTGAAAGTACAGTGACACAAGAAGACATGTTTTTTCAAAGTTACTGACCGGATTTTTGTTCAATGCTTCCTCATAATAATGTACTCTACGAGGAAGAAGCATCATACATCAGCTAGTTTTGTTATAAAAGTAAACGGACTGAAAGTAGCTGTTCGCTATCAAACTCTGTCTCTGCTGATTTAATTTTGACTGAAGTTGTTGAAATCTCGGAAGGAGACATGTTTCCCTTGGAAAACGAGAACAACAATCCTAGACTATGGAATAGAGTTGCAAGCATTAGAAAGTGTCTCTCATAAAAAAACATCCAAACATGTTCATGTATATAACAATACACAGAAGCGAATCGTAAAAGCTAGAAAAGGAAATTTCTAGTTGATTCATTGCATTGTCTGTCACTACAATTGTAGAAAAACTGAAATGATTGAAGGAAATGTATTGAATATAGTTTCTTTATATGTAAGGAGGTTATGTGTTATCGATTATACTGTCGATTGATGGTACTTGATGGAATTGATCAAAAACACATACTTTTCCACAGTTTAACTTTTTTGCATCGACCGGTTTTGTCTCACGGATTCCAATTCTTTTGACTTCTTAGCTATCAGATTTAAATGCTAATAGACTAAACATAGTACATAACATAAAACATGATTTTATATCAATGGAGTCCATTCATTCATTTATTTAAGTACCTTCATCACACATAACTTAAAAAGAAACATCAAAAACTCGCTGATCCTTACACTGACAAGTCATCCTGATGCATTATCATAGCTTATTACGAGCCATCCTAAATTAAAGTGTTATAAAATTTAAAAAATATGTTGAAGCATTTTCAATAACCATTAAGTGGCCTTAATTAAATTCGAGATACGAGGTTATGTCATGTTGTGTATGGTTTTAATTAAATTTCCCTTTTACACCTTATAACCATAAATCAATATAAAAACTTACCCTCTTGCGATTAAAAACGATAAAATTACTTTAAATTAATAAAATACCCTATACTTAACCGCATTAACATACATCCGATGTTTATCGAAATTCTCAACCGATATTCCAAATTCGAATCGTTTCGGTGCGTACGCGCACGTGGCTCACAGGAAACGGAAGCCATTGTTTAGCGGCACGGCACGAGTTGAATCGTAAATTGCGATCGATTGCACACTACCGATATCGATATGGCCCGGTTTATTTTCTGTACGGCACTATTCTTATACCGACCCAAAAAAAAATGAAAAAGTATATTGATGAGTAAAAATTTTTCAGTCGGAGTCGCAACTAAAATTTATCATATTTTTTTTAAATAAGTAGTCATGACTTTTTGATCTTATTATAAGCCGCGTGTGTGTGCGTATTATTGCGAGTTTGTTGGCGTCAGTGTGTGGAATATCAATGACGCATACCCCTATTTACATGTCGGACGAATAATAATAAACAAAAATAAATAAAAAGATTTCAAAGAAAACATCAAGATATGTTGGTCTTCAGCGATCATTTAATTCCACAAAAAATGAAACACCAAACAGGACGGTTAAACAGAAGCTAAGAAGAACATGGGTGGAGTTCGATTTTTGCTGAGCGCGTGGCTGGTGGCTTTTTAGGTTACCTCTGGCGCTCCGCAAAAATCGAGTTCTCAGATACTCACATACCGAACAACGTTCCTTGTGCACCTGGAGCTAGTTAGGAATAACTAGTTCTTCTGTGGGACTATCAACTATTCAAACATTACCTTGACATTGGCGAAATCATCGATGAACATAGATGGAGCCACGTTTTTAAAAAAAGAAGAAGAACATTGGTACTAGTATGATTTCCCTTATTCTTTCATCTACATAAAATGCTATCCCTCATAATTCAAAATCAATTAACTATACAAAAGTATTATTTGCATCACAACACAGCCAAATTCTAAACACTACGAGGTTTGAAGGTCCTCACATGTTAATGTGGGCGTTACCATAGCAACCGCTGGTAAATCAGTAAATAATGGTCGCGAAATGCACGTATCAAGAAACATATAATTACGAGCGAAAAACGTTGAAAGCAAAAGTTGCTGCGTGATACAGAAGATCAAGGTTGAGACACGTTCCATCTTTTTATCGATACCATATCGATAAATAAGAAATTTAAAATATTTTAGTGAGGTGAGCAGATTATGTTTAACGCGCGTATGTTTGTAGTTTCCTTCAGAACAAAATTATAAATAAAATTTAAAAGTTCCCCATCATTCCCGTGTGTGGAAAAATTTTTATTCGAGGTCAAAGGTCCAAAAAATGACTTTTTCGCAATTTTCAGCAAAACGGTAAGTTTTATCATAAAAGTACCACAGACAAAAATTGTACATCTTAAAATTATCTATAAAAATGTATCAATACTTTTTTCCTACGAGCCACCGTTTCTGAGATATCTATATATACAAATGGAAATGTAATTTTTGTCCCCCTCTTAGCTCTCGAGAACTGCTTATGCTACAATGATGGCTGACCCCTCTATGGATAGCCCTCGATCTGGAGGCAAGCCAAAAATATAAAATTTGACCTAGCCCTAAGGGGTCAAAAGTTATAGGCCAAACCCTTGGCCGAAATCTTGGCATCCGCCAAGACACTATACTGGTTTTGCCTCCAGATCGAGGGCTATCCATAGAGGGGTCAACCATCATTGTAGAATAAGCCGTTCTCAAGTTACATAATTAGAAGAAATATAAGAATTCATAGGGTTTGGCCTATAACTTTGGACCCTTTAGGGCTAGGTCAAATTTTCTACTTTTTGGCTTGCCTACAGATCGAGGGCTATCCATAGAGGGGTTAACCATCATTGTAGCATAAGCAGTTCTCGAGAGCTAAGAGGGACATTCTCCATATCTATTTGGCCTATAACTTTGGATCCCTTAAGGCTAGGTCAAATTTTCTATTTTTGGCTTGCCTCCAGATCGAGGGCTATTCATAGAGGGGTCAACCATCATTGTAGCATAAGCAGTTCTCGAGAGCTTAGGAGGGGACAAAAATTACATTTCCCATTTGTATATATAGATATCTCAGAAACGGTGGCTCGTAGGAAAAAAGTATTGATACATTTTTATAGATAATTTTAAGATGTACAATTTTTGTCTAGGGTACTTTTATGATAAAACTTACCGTTTTGCTGAAAATTGCGAAAAAGTCATTTTTTGGACCTTTAACCTCGAATAAAAATTTTTCCACACACGGGAATGATGGGGAACTTTTAAATTTTATTTATAATTATGTTCTGAACAATTTTACTGATTTTCAGCTTGCTGGGACTTTATGCACCTTCGAATGTCTAAATTGACCGGACTAAATGTAAATTGAAATAGTGGTTAGATACGAAATGAGCTATGCCTTCTTTTAGTTAAATATTTGGTGCAATGTAGTCGGAGTTTTTTAATTATTTATTTTTTACATTTTATGATAATAGTTTGAGTCAAGATATGCTTTAAAATGATACTGATAAAACACTACAACAGCCTTGAGTCTAACCGTGTAATCTAGATTTCAAATCGTACACAAACGTGGGTTTTCAAGTCATTGCAACCCGGTAATGTCATAAGATAAAATATGAATCTGATAAAATAAAAGAGTTTTAAGATAACCAGTTCAATAACTTACACTATTGTACCGTCTCAATACCTAATTAAATGTAGTAAATTCAATTGTGTCAATGGATTTAATCTAATCATCAAGTGGTATATTATCAAAATAATATTCATTGTATCCTTAATTGTTTAAGATGACATTATTAATTCTTGAAAAAATTGTTATTGCAACTATCAGAAAAGATTAAAATAAAATTCCCATCGATTTTCATTCCCTCTCACAGTTCTATTTTTGTATGTTTCGTCGCACTCTCGTTTATACATATACGAATACAGTATTCGTATAATTATTCAGCAGACTTGTTTACGCTTTATAAAATGCAACTTTCGATTTGTGCAATATTATCGATAATTCTCGAGTTAGCCACATCCCTACCCAAGATTAGGGTTGACACAAAGCTTCCTTAATCTATTTGCGAAGGGCTCCATGGTGGGCAGATGTTCTCAGGTAACTGGAGCAGATGCTTCAAGAACAATGTACTTAATACTGTAGGTACGTTATTGTATAGTTGTAATTTAATTATTTGGAGGCCACTTGAGCAAGTATAGAAATGGATTGATTACTTGAGATCCCGAAGAAGCTTGTTATTAATTTAATATTTTATTAACGGGATACTATGTAAACTAATCGATGTGTTGGTAACTAGTTTTCTTTTTATAAGTAGTGATATAATCAAATTACGACGGTACGGTAAAATGGTTCGACCTGAGCAACTATAATACTTCCCCGTCATGATACTTGAATTATAGTACAGTTACAACAAATATATGAAAAATGGACAGCTAATATATTTTAAATGGCGAACGTGATTCAATTTATATAACTGCTTGCCTACACACAGGTGCTTATTGTAAAGAGGGATTTTGTTAAATTCTTTTAAAAAGCTCGGTAAGCCTTGCATTTATAGTTGAAAACTGAATAGGTATTAAGAATTTATCGTACTAATCGTTTTGCGTAACTTCTGAAGCCGTTTTGATGACTGAATTTTACAAGAAACTCTTATCAAATATAATCACAGAAAATAAAAATACACAATTTTTTACTGAATGCTCTTTGAAGCAAGAAATGAGTTTGCTTTGAAAGTGACGTCTACCTGGCAGATATCAATCCTTTGATACTTTTTAGATGTTAAAGTTTTTATCGATGAGAATGTTTTTATATACCTACATAATATCTAGAATTTTCCAGTACTCTAAAGAAATAAAACTCACACACATATCACGCCTATTTCCCCGAAGGGGTAGGTAGAGGTGCATTACACACCCACAATTTGCTTAGTCCCACGTAATAGGGGGCAAGCCTATTGCCGTCACCGGGCACATTATAATGGGTTATGTCCAAAATGACCGACTTAATTTAATAAAAAGTAGCAGCTATATTGTAATTTTGAAAAAAAAAATGAAACCCGTTGCCTTGCGATGAAATGTTGATGTAAGCCAATGTAAGGCAACAAGATTTTACGTGCCAGCCGCTATGGCACAGCCAATTAAAGTCCTAGGCGTCTCGGACAATAAAAACAGTGTTTATAATATACGTTTCCCAACAGACACTTTATATTTTTACTACGCACAATACATATAATTACGTATTTATCCCCGAAGGGTTAAACAGAGGCATTTTATACAGTTACTTTATTAAATGTGCCCGGTAACGGTAATAGGCTTGCCCCCTATTACGTGGGACTAAAAATACTGGCTAATTGTGGGTGTGTAATGCGCCTCTACCTACCCCTTCATGGATATAGGCGTGATATGTGCGTGTGTGTGTTTGTGTGTGTGTGTACTTTATTAGTCCTACGTAAGCGAGAGTGAGCTTATTGTCGTTTCCAGGCACAGATAATTTGCCAGAGCACTTCAGCGGATAATTTGTCGATAATCTCTTTATCAATATCCCGTTACAAATAAAAAAGTTATCGATCTTAACAAAATTCTTTTAAATATACTTAAATCAACACATAATGCTCAGGACCTGGCTATTTTCTGGCCCTAAGAATAAGCATCGCCATCCAACGTGGCAACACAGCCAGCATTCTGGGAACCTTCCCAGTCAGTAATGATGCGGAGTATTTTTTAAACGACATTTTGCAATATAAATATTTTTGTACATAATTAATTATTTGAATCTTTGGTTTTATCTGATCATTATAATTTTATTACTGTCTCTCCCAAAATGATTTTAAAAGATTGTCTTTCGTCCGCAATAATATTCTGATAAACGATATTTCACAACACACGCTCAGCTGCGAGTGTTATTAACTGTGACAGACTCTTTATAAGCAGAATCTGTCGGCAATTGACCACAAAATTATGCTCATTAGACCATTCGCAGACTATATTTAGAGTAAATTGACGAAACCCTTGGTGGTGTTCTAAGTCGTATGTTGTTCATAATAAGGTAGATTTTATCTGGATTAAGTGAGCTGGAAGTTTGCAGAATAACCATTTATGAGCTAGGGCTGTCACTGTATTGGTTATTGCTTAAAGGCTATATTTTATTAATGAGGTATTGATACATTTATTACGCTAATATTTAATATATTTTTGACAATACGTAATATATTTTTTCTTTTATTTTAAAAAGTTTTCTTGTTTCTTCTAAATGAATATTAGTGATGCAAAGAAATACTATAACCGACTATAAGTTTGCATTTCTTACTTTTTATAATAACCGTTGCGTTTTAATCAATTAACTATTAGCTAGCTACTGAAACGATGATTAGCATGTAAACAAGCTATAATTGAACATGTCAAGGAAAACAAATAACCTTGAATTATTGTGACAAGGTCTTGTCGCGTCTGGCATAAACTGAATTTTCGTTTTAGAAAATATGTTTTTTGTTTACAAATAATAAACTTCACACACGTGGCCCTAAGATATAAAGAATGGATCTCGCTATCTCGAGGTTTTCGGCTGTGGTCATGGTAACTCTGTTGGTCAGAGCATTCCCCAAAATGGGAACTGTTGCTCATTCAAATCCAGCCGATTTATTATAGTCTACAAAGACTACTTCGAGAAGTCGTCCTTCATCAAAAGAACGCTACTCTTACGGGCTGGCAATAGAAACTGAGATAATTGACTTATACACATAATTTAAATTAAATAAATCTAACTACTTTGCAACATTCCGCCACATGCAAATTACACAACTCTCGTATTTATTCATGCACAAGTCCGCCCTCCAAACTCACTTAGGCCGAAAGAATAGAGAATGAATAAATACGAGAGTTGTGTAATTTGCATGTGGCGGAATATTGCAAAGTAGTTAGATTTATTTAATTTAACTATGGACTTCCGAAAAGTAACGCCTGATAGTATTAACATATAATTTTTGCTAAAGCTAAAATAGAGCATGGTATCATAAATTGTTTTTAAAGAATTAAAAATTAAAGAACTCTTTCTATTTAATTTACCTACAACTCATCCAAGTCGTTTCATTAACCAAGATATATTTTTGTAAGTTTTGACAACCCTAGCTGATATAGGTTTGCGTTGATGTTGTTATAGCAACTTAATTCAAGATGCATCTGTACGGCGGCGTCGGCGCCACTGCAATGTCGTGAGTGACGTCATATTTAGAGTTGAATAAGCTCGAGTTAAGTTTAATTCCTATACAGTTTGGAACTTAAAATTCGTGGATAGTTAACATAGAAATTTTACATACACTGTCTATCCGTGAAGTGTTTTATAGTAGGATTTTTAATACCATCTATGAGAATGAGACCCAAGTAGGTCCTCGCTCATGCCAATGACACGTTAATTTGCTTGAAATACATTTTCGTATTCCCCATACATTTCACACCGAGCGCCCCTTGCGGTAACGTCAGGGAACTGTGCGAAATGTATGGGGAATACGAAAACGCATTTCGAGCTAATTAATGTAAGGAACTGGTACTAGACACACTGAAATCTAACGTTCATAATATATAGTAAGTGTTATTAAAAACGAATGAACTGAAACATTGAATCAATGTTCTTGTAAACTAGGCCACCATATTCACGGTTCATTATGTAACGAAGGTTAGAATTATATTGTTAAAGATATTGGGATTACGATGGTCATTGACTTTGAAGGTTATAGATAATTGTATATTGTTGATGAATACAGTCGCCAATCGGAAGTGGAGTATTGCTTCGGAAAGAAAAAAAAATATTCAAGAATTTTTTTTTTTACTAGATTGTATAGGTATTATACAGTCATGATAGTATAGTACCTATACAATGGGGGGTATCCTACCAAAATGTTTGCAACTCAAGCCAACCTCGCCTGCGAGCTGTAAGCTTGCGCCACATGCGTGTTCACCACAAAACCGTCCTGTAAGCGGTGATAATCTCACCAAGGTAGAAATACTTGGCCAAGACAGTTTGGATTAATAATTAATGCAATTTGAGCCTATATTATGCCTCTACCTAACTTTCAGGAGTAATATAAACGCAGCGGCCACACAGATGGCCAAGGTTCGCCGGGCGGGAATTCTAAAACATCATAGACATAGATGCGGTGTGAAGTTTATTAAAAAAAAAAGAAACAAAAAAAGGAGTAATATAAGTCATTAAATTTACGTACAATTTTTACAAAGTTATAACTTGGTATTTATTTTCGTATGTCTAAAAAATGTGACGTTCAATGAACGGCAATAACCACTAAATCCCGTTAGCTATCAAAAACTTAGTTCGCGAGTTACTCGTACTACCTTCTATTCTATAACGGAAGCTTATGTTATCTTATATTATATCTTATAAAAATCTTATCTTAGCCTTTTCAAACTTTGACAGTCGGGTCACGCAGTAACCGGCCAGTTCAATAGCCGGCAACACAGTGAGTGTCCCCTTGAAAAAAAAAACTTCTATTAAATGAATTTGTAGTATTTTTTCTCTTTGACAATGAAACAGATGCTTCCTTTGAAAGTCTCGTGTCAATGCTCCTTAGCAAATATAAGGCGAGACACGATTTATATTTGTGAATACTATCAATGCAATAATTTTGTGATCCACTTTAAATTGCCATTTGTGTATTAAATTCTGAACTCTATACTCCACACATAGAGTATCGTCTCAAATATTTTAAAGAATGGAGGTTACTCTTTTTAGGGTTCCGTAGTGAAAGTCTCGGTACCCTTATAGGTTCGTCATGTCCTCGACTTTCCTCCCAAACGGTTAGTGCTAGAAAGATGAAATTTCATTATTCATTTTCGTATTTACTATTCAAAGTGCTAAAAAAAATTGTGAATTTTTTTTTTCTGGGGTCCTCCCTACAAGTAAAGTGGGGATAATTTTTTTCTCGCGTTCACCCCATCGTGTGGGGTATCATTAGATAGGTTATATCATCTATATATTCAATACGACAATTTGTCCGTCCGTCGCGTTTTTCAATTTACATTTTTTTTTTAATATATATTTGAGGCGATACAAAGTTCGCTGGGATAACTAGTTAGATTTAAAACATTGGGAGGTTGCAAAGACAATGTTTTTGATTTAGGTGTCCATAACATCACATAACATCACGTCCTTTTCCACGAAGGGGTAGGCAGAGGTGTTCAAACACACCCACATGTCGCCAGCTATGTTAGGTCCCATGTAATAGACTCTGAGATAATTATCTGGGTAAAATTCTAAAGAGAATTATGCACCAGACCCGGGAATCGACCCCGAGACCTCGAGCGTGGCAGTCCGTACATAGTAGCGCATTTTTTTGTTCAAACAGAGCGTCCTCCCCGAACGAGTAACTCGAAGAATTTGAAAAAAAACGTGATGGTAGTCTGTTTGTTGGTTTTTGGAATAAAAGACAGGAGCTCGTAATAATACGTGTCGTGTATTTCAGTCGGCCATGTTACAAAGTGAGGAAAGAAGGAAGTTAACATAGACAAGACAATATTGATATAATCTAAGCATAGACTAAACTAGGCTATGGCTTACAAGCTAATATAATATTATGACATCTTCCCTTTAAGTAACTTATATTTTAGATTCTTATATAAAAATAACAAAACGCATTTTAGTGTTTTGACACGAGACAATTTGACGTTTTAAAAGATTCTGACAGTTGACATAATTTGACGTTGTCAATTCGACGATTGTTTCTAAATGTAAACAAACAATGGTTTACAACATTTTAGTTTACTAATTAATTACTTATAACTAAGTACATGACAATGAATACGAAACAATGCTTATAAGACTGTGTCTATAAGACGTTGTGGTTGCCTTATCTCTCTTCCTGAACTAGAATATTTCTTAATTGGTTGACTGCTAGTACGTTGAGGAGATTGACTATGAGAAATTTTAGAGTAATCATTTGTATAACAAGGAGTATAACTGATATAAGTTTGATTGGAACTGACTGGTTGAGTGTGAAAATTATTAGTCTGTGTGTTATGTGAATGAAAAGAATATTGAGACTTTGTTCTAAGTGTTATGTATTGTCTATTGCAACGATATGTACCAAATTTACTTTTTATGATATACGACCTAGGTTCAGGACCAACTTGTTGTATAATACCTGGAAACCAAGACGATTGTGGATGTTTTTGAAACATAACATGACTATTTACCTCCAAGGGTTTAAGATCTTTGGAATTTTTGTTGTAATACTCTTTCATCTTATGTAAATTTTGATTATTGACTTGTTTAAGATGTCTATAGTTACACAATTTTGGTTTTAAAAGTTTTTCTACTATAGGTAGCTTTGTACGAAGTCTACGTGACATGGAAAGTTGTGCTGGTGAACATAAATTGTTTTTGGAGTATTACGATATTGCAGTAATGCTAAATATGGATCAGTATTATCAAGTAAACATTTTCTAAGCATATTTTTAATTATGCCTACTGTCCGTTCTACCATACCATTTGAACGGCTGTGATAGGGACTGGAAGTGACATGGTGAATATTCCAATCTTGTGTGAAATCATGAAAAGATTTGGAATTCATCGGTGGACCATTATCTGACATTAATGTATGGGGAATACCATGACGAGCAAATATTGATTTTAACTTGATTATGACTTGGTCTGCACTGTAACCATTACTTAAAATTGCTATCTCAACATATTTTGAGAAATAATCGACTACAATTAAGTATGTATGCTTGTTGAACTCAAAGAAATCTATACCAACCTTATGCCAAGGAATGTATTTGTAATCATGTGGTAATAGACTTTCTTTAGTGTTACTCTTTCTTAAAGTGAGACAAATTTCACAATTACTGATGTAATTATCTATATCTTGACTAATATTAGGCCAGTAAATTGTATGTCTTGCCAAATTTCTACAACTATTCAAGCCTTGATGACCTTCCTGTAATAGTTTTAAGAAATCTTTTCTTAAAGAAATAGGTATAATAACTCTATCTGACAAAAATAAAAGGTTATTAGCATAATGAATATGAAGAAAGGAAAGAAAGGTTTAATACAATCTTCTACTTTATGCTTTGAATTTGGAAATCCATTTTTACAGTAATTAATAAGAGTTTGAAGAGTTTGGTCAGACCTGGTAGCTTGTTCAATTTGTTGTAACTTGAAAGGACTAAGTGACAAATTAGCAGTGAGTAAATTAACATGAAGTTTAACATCTTCATCCAATTCTACTAATGCATTTTCTGGTAATGCAGCACGGGACAATGTGTCTGCGACATATAAGTATTTACCTGGTTTATAAGTAACGATAAGATCATAGGGTTGCAAACGAAGCATTATTCGTTGCAATCTTGGTGGAATATTAAATAAAGGTTTACTAAATAAAGAGACAATAGGTTTGTGATCTGTTTCCACTAGGACTTTGTTACCAAAAATGTATTGATGGAACTTAGTACAACCAAATAAAATTGCTAGGAGTTCCTTTTCAATCTGAGAGTAATTTTGTTGAGACTTTGTCAAAGAAGCTGAGCCATATGCTATAGGACTAATATTATGTAAGATGACAGCACCTAAAGCATCTTTTGAAGCATCTACTGACAAAGTAAGTGGTTTTTGAGGATCAAAGTAAGTTAAGACTGGTGAAGAACTAATTAGAGACTTTAATTTATTGAATTCTTTCTCATGACTGTCATTCCATGACCATATTGTGTTTTTTATTAAGTAACTGTCTTATGTTTGATGTTTCTTTTGATAAATCTTTTATGAATGAGCCAAGAAAATTAATCATGCCCAGGAATCTCTGGACATCTGTGACATTCTTAGGCTGTGGCATGTTGCATATTGAATTTACTTTAGATGGATCTACAGACACTCCATTTTTATTGAATATAAAACCTAAATACTTGACTTCACTTTGACAAATGTTACATTTATTACCATTAAATGTTAGACCTATATCTTTTGCACGACAAAGAACTTTTTCTAGGATTTGATCATGTTCTTGAATGGTTTTAGCATGTATAAGAAAGTCGTCCATCATTATTTTAATGCCTTGTATGTCACCAAACCGGGAAATCATTTCTTTATGAAAGATTTCTGGAGATGCATTGACACCAAACGGTAGCCTTAAAAAACGAAATCTGCCATAGGGGCTTATAAAAGTACATAGTTTGGATGATTCTTCATCTAAGACAAGATTCCAAAAGCCTGACTTAGCGTCTAAATTTGAAAAATAACATGAACCATTTAGTTCTGCTTTAATTTCATCAATATGTGGAAATGGGTAATGTGAACGTTTAATAGCTTTATTTAACTTACGTGGATCTAAACATAATCTAATGCTTCCATCCTTTTTAGAGACAATTACCATAGAGTTGACCCAATCAGTTGGTTCATCAACTCGAGCAATAATACCAGTGACTTCTAACTTATTAAGTTCTGCCTTGACTTTATCCTGTAATTTAAAAGGAATTTTGCTACTTGCGTCTACCAACGGCTTGACATTTTCATTGAGAGTTAAATGACATTCATAGTTTTTAAGAGCTCCTATTCCATTAAAAACCTTACTATATTTCTTTAGTATTGACAGACTGTTTGACTCTGTAGGGACTTTGTGACACATTGACTGTGATATGACTTGACTTTGACTGTTAGATTGACTTGACATTGACTGTAAATTGTTGTTCTGGCTATGCTGACTAAGTGTGTAGTTTGGACTGTGTTCAGATATGTTTTCATCAAAGGTTACTGACTGTATTCTTTTTATGACTTTTAACTGTTGACATGACTGTCTACCCAGAATATTTTTGCAATCTAACTGTGTAATATGGAAACACAAGTTGTATGATTTGTCATTATACTTACATGGTAATGTACAATAACCGATTGTAGGTATACTTTGACCTGTAAATGTTGTCAAGTTAAATGGTGTTTGTATAAGATTTATCTCTTGCAACGCTAGTTTTTCAAATGCTTTCTTAGACATCAAATTCACATCTGCACCTGAATCAATAAGTAAGCAAACAGATTGACTACAGATACTTAGGGTTATTGACCATTGGTTACTACATTTTACAGAATTACATTGATAAACAGAACCTAGAAAAGTTTGATCATCATTAGAAAAATCTTCTTGCACATAATTAACATATTTTTGCTTGGACTTACACATCTTTGAATAATGATTAAGTTTTTGACAGAAATTACATTTTGCACCAAGAGCAGGACATTTAAAACGATGTGTTTGACCACACTTTGGACACATTGAGTTATTCATAGACTGATTGTTACCTTTATAACCATTGGGACTGCTATAACTCGATGAATGGGATGTATTGTATGACTGGTTAGGATTGTACCTTGACTGTTGACTGTGACTCTGACTTCTTGATTGACGATCCTGTGACTGCGGATGATACCTTGATTGTTGACTGTGACTATGATATCTTGACTGACGGTCCTGTGACTGCGGATTATACCTTGATTGTTGACTATGACTATGATTTCTTGACTGATTTCTTGACTGACGATGTTGTGAATGACTTCTACTGGACTGTTGACTACTTCTGTTATGTATACTATCTATACTAGCTACAGATGAATTGGGATTTGTGCCTGATAATATTTGAACTTCTTTCCGGGACGATTCTAGTGACTTAGCAATATTTATAGTGGCATCTAAAGTGGTAGGTAATACTTGCAAAATTTTCTCTTTAATGTATTGATTCTGATCATTTAGATTCCAACTAAATATATCTTTTAGTAAATCGTCTTGCAATTCACCAAAATTACACTGATGGGCTATATTTTTGAGATCTGTTATATAACTGTCCAGCTGTTCATTTTGCAGTTGCTTTCTGTTAAAAAGTTTATGCCTTATCATGGTTATATTGACTTTTGGGCTGAAATAACCTGCAAATCTGTCGATCAACACTTGTAGCTTGACTGTTTCGACATCTAGGTTGAAAGAATAAAATATGTGAAGGCAATCTGGTCCTATATAATGTAATAAAAGTGCCACTTGCCTTTCTTCGCTTTCTTGATCATATTTAAATGCTTTGAGATATATTTTGAATTTGGTGATCCAATTTTTCCACGTGAGCGGCATGTTGGATGCATGAACGTCCATGTGCTTGAGGCGACCCGACGACGTTGAAGATTCGTCCATTTTTTTCTTTTGGTTGATCCAGTTCTTCCTAAGACACGCCAGTTTACACCACACCTGATGTTTGTTGGTTTTTGGAATAAAAGACAGGAGCTCGTAATAATACGTGTCGTGTATTTCAGTCGGCCATGTTACAAAGTGAGTAAGAAGGAAGTGAACATAGACAAGACAATATTGATATAATCTAAGCATAGACTAAACTAGGCTATGGCTTACAAGCTAATATAATATTATGACAGGCCTGAAGCCATATTGCCGATCATTGATTAGCGAGTGATCCTCCAGGTATCGCATGAGCTGCTTATTAATAAGAAGCTCGAGCACCTTGCAAATGACTGAGGTGACAGCTATGGGTCGATAGTTGCCTGGATCGGATCGATCCCCTTTCTTGGGGATCGGTTGTACGTTCGCCTCCTTCCAGGCCTCCGGCACGAGGCCTGTAGAGTATGACAGGCGGTACAGACGCGTTAATACTGGAGACAACTCAGCAGCACATTTTCGTAGCACCACCGCCGGAATGCCGTCAGGGCCACTGGCTTTCCGCGTGTCGAGTGACCGCAGCACTGCCCGTACATCACATTGCCTGATAACAATATCAGGCATAGTGTGGCCACAGTTGGCGATGGCGGGGGGCTGCAGGCCACGGTCATCGACCCGGGAATTAGCCGCAAAGAGGTCTGCGAGCATGTCCGCCTTCTCTTGGGCTTTGTGAGCCAGTGATCCATCAGGAAAACGCAGTGGTGGCAGCGAGGGTTGACAAAAATTTGACTGTACGGCTTTGGCCAGTTGCCAGTATCCACGGCTGCCCGTGGGATGGGATGTGAGCTCCTGACCAAGCCGCGCGACGCGCTGGGCATCCGCTCTCTTGAAGGCCCTCTTGCTGAACCTAGTGGCCCGATTGTACGCTGCTTTGAGGCGGTTCACGTTCGGGTCACGTGCCGCCCGAGCCCTGACCCAGGCGCGATATGCCGACTGTTTTTTCTGGACAGCCTCGGCACATTCACGCCCGAACCAGGGGCGAGCTTTGCGGATGCTGGCGACATCAGTGAAAGGGATATAATATTCTATCCCTAGACTGATCTCGCCAGCAATGGCAGCAGCGCTATCCGAAGGCGCCTTCCCTACAAAGCAGCGCTGGCTCCACGGGACGGACGCAAAGTAATCGCGGAGACCGTCCCAGTCTGCCGACGAGTAGTGCCATAGTCGTCGAGTCATTTGTTCAGCACGAGCAGGCGGTGGCACTTGGAAGCTGGCGTGCACCACACAGTAGTCGAATGTGCCCAGTGGGGCGCGTACCGACACACTGTACTCGGCTGGGCGACTCGTCAGCAGTAGATCCAGCAAGGCGGGCGTGTGGTCTGACCTGTCAGGTATCCGGGTGATCCCCCGTACCATCTGGGTCAGCCCGTGGGAGAGAGCGAATGCATGGGTGGTTCGTCCCGCATGATCGGTCCTAAGGGACCCCAGCCACTCAACGTGATGACCGTTAAAGTCCTCCAGGAAAACCAGGTCAGCGTTCGGGAACCACACCTGCGCATCGTCAGCCATCTCGCTGAAGTATTCGAAAAGCCTTGTTGTCCCAGTGTCCCCTGTGTGGGAGCGGTAGACGCACACGAAGATCTGGCTCATGGAGCCATGATCCACGTGCAGCCAAAGGACGGAGTAGGAGGGGTTCTCCAGACAGCGCAACCGGCGGCAGCAAACATCCGCCCTAACGAACACGCACACCCCGGCTTTATCGCGGAATTGTTCCTCAATGATATAGCCCGGGTAACAGAGGTACGACGTGTCGTCAGGGCGGCGTATCTGTGTCTCCGTTAGGAACATCACAGAAGGCCGTGCCGACTCCAGGTGATGGTGGACGGTATCGAGGTTTGCATGGAGTCCGCGGATGTTCGCGAACTCCACCTCAAACGAAGTCAACTTTGTGGGGTTTCTAGGGGCCGCTGTGTACCGTCTATTCTCTTGTTGCACTGTCATTGCGAAATATGAGGAAGCGTGAAGACAGGGCGATATTTGGTGCGGCAGTAAGTGACAAAGTGCAGAGGCTAGCTTCGTCTAGAACCGTGTGGTTAGGTCGGAGCCTACCCGCCGGACGGAAGGGCTCCCAAACCCCCCTGATGCAAGGCCGCCGCTACCCCACACCGGTTACCACCCGGAGCGGCGACCCCACAACAGGATTATGCGCAACACGTGGGGCAGCCTACTGGGGTGGTTGGTCCCAGGCGGGCCCCATGACTATGTTGCGGGCGGCCGCGGCAACGCCGTTGCTAAGGGTCTCCCTGGCCGGCGAATCGACCCACACCACCCACACTAGACTCCGCTTCGCCCCCACTGGACCCCTGCCTGCCGCACCATACACCGCCCCGGGCCCGGCAGTGCCGCTGCTGAACCCCTAACGCAACCCAGCCTGGGCTGGGTTACTTGGGGGGCTTTAGCACAGCTGCACGGTGGTACCCCCCCGGACCAACACTGTTGTACCACCTGGTATCCACGTAGGGGCCAAAGCCACCACATGGGTACCGTAATATACGAACCTCGTCCGTTAATCAGCAGGTGCGCCACTAGCAGGTGAGGTCGCTGGGGCCCGATAGATATAAGAAGGGCCCCTTTGCACCCAAATATATAACTTACACTCCAATGTTAATTAAAGCACATTCCTTTGTTTACAGAGAACATAATTCAAACGTTAGGGTTGTCAGGAAAGTACCAGCATAATTTGACCAATAATTATGACTTTAATACCTCAATATCAACTCTATGGTCACTGCCGTATCACAAACAAGAGACAACCCTTACTGACTTACAACTTCAAGTTGTCGCTGACGTCACGTATTATTTGTGATTGTTAGGCGAGTGACATAAATAGGCCTGCCTATACTATGTAAGTACTATTCCCTATTATGTGCATGTCCTATATAGTACTATATTCTAATCTGTGCCTAGCCTATAAGTGTTACAATAAGTATCACAATAGCGAATTTGTTAAGATATTACTATGCTTATTATAATGCAAATACTTGCCTTAACAGAGCAAAAACAAAATAAAATTAACATTTTTGTCAGAATGGAATTGAGAGAAGTGTATTGGGAGTAAAAAGAAGAGCTAAAGTACGGAAAAGGATAAAAGAAAAGACTAAATTTTGAAAAATTCATCCAGTATGTAGGAAATTGAAGTGGCGCTGGACGGGGGGCATATGTTGAGACAAAATAAAAATAAAAACGGACCAGAATAATAACGGAATGGTACCCTAGAGAAGGTATAAGAAGTAGAGGAAGACAGCCAAAGCGATGGGAAGACGATTTTAAGAAAGTAGGAGGTTCAGAATGGCTACGAACAGCAAAGGATAGACAGGAGTGGAAACCCTTAGAGGAGGCCTTTGTCGAAAGACAAGCTGTTAAGACGATGAGGGAAGAACCGAATGCTGAGAATTAAACTTAGATTTAGATTAAGAAGATGATTAGATATTAATTTTGTTACCTCTATTTTTTACATTTAAGTAATGTTTGTTACATACCTATGTACATGTTGTGTACATACCTATGTAACCATTAACAGCAATAAAGGCTTAATTATTTATTTTATTTTACTTGACTGTATGCTAGTCAAGTTATTGCATTGTAATAATGGTAATGCACTTTTGAAATTTGGCTGTACTTACCTAAACAACATCTAGTCTCAAACTAAATAGTACTATGGCTTTGAGGGTGCTAATGAGACTTATCAACATTTCCAGGGCTCAAGTCATCCTCACAGGTACGTGGTACACCTGCTGATAGATGAACGCTGAAACATGACCCTTGTATCCTTATAAGGGTAAGCAGAGACATCCTAATTATATAGGCCAGCATATTGCGATTTACCGGGTACTGTTAGAATTACTTACAGTTAAAAATCAAAATATTTAAAGAACGAAGAAGATGAAAGAAAATATGTTTAATTCGCAAACACAGATATGACGATTATAAGCATCTTACATTACTAAACATATAAACAGGGAGAAAGTAAAAGTAAAAAAACCGTCGGTTGTATGCTAGTACGCGCCACATCTGCGTGGAATTTGGTCTCCTCTCAGCTTATGCTGACGTGGGCAGATCCACATTTGTCAGCGCTGGTTTTCAGAGGAGGCCAGCAACACTGAAAATGGCGCACCAATGCAGTAGAGAGGTTCCTATACTAAGGTCTAGATGAAACCGTAATTTACACGAGATTTCATGATCTTCAAAAAGTGTGTATTAAGATTAACTGCTCTTATTTTGATTGACTTTTGTTTTTGTAAATATCACATCTCTTAAATCCTATCTTCAGGGCCGCTCGCAGTGTGTTCACTACAATGACGCTCAGTCTGACTGGTGCAATCTCACTGCGGGCGTGCCCCAAGGTGGCGTACTCTCAATTATCTTACTTACTTACTTATCAACTCCGCAGTTAGAGTCATTTCTTCCAACTTCCATCTGTATGCAGACGACCTACAGCTGTATAGGCACTTTACCCTCAACGAGTATCGGACTGCCATCGCTGTCATGAATCATGACTTGAGTGCCATCAGCCAATGGGCAAGGTCATACGGCCTCCACATAAATCCCACTAAATTTCAGGCCATGGTAATTGGCAGTCGGCAGATGTTGGCAGGGCTGGATATGGCATCTCTTCCAGCTATCGTGCTGGATGATATCCCTATCAAATACACCAATGCCGCTAAGAACTTGGGAGTTATTATCGACAACAACTTGTCCTGGGGCTCTCATATTAACGAGGTCAGCAAGAAGGTCCACTTCACCTTTCATACACTTAAATGTCTCCAGAGTTTCTTGCCCCACGATACTAAAATCTCGCTGGCCCAAACACTAATCGTGCCGATCTTGGACTACGCGGACGCTTGCTGCCTGGATGCTACAGAGGAGCTCTTAAACAAACTTGAGCGGTTGCAAAACTTAGGTATCCGATTTATTTTTAACTTACGTAAGTATGATCACGTCTCAAAATTTCGCAAGGAACTCAAGTGGCTCCCAATCCGTCTTCGTAGAAATACTCGGTTATTATGTCTCCTCTTCAATGTCCTACACAATCCCTCATATCCTTCCTACCTGCGGGAGCGGTTCACACTGATGCGTGCAACAGATGAATCGTGCGGGCCTCACCTCTCCTACCACCTCAATTGTCCTTCCCACAAATCTGACTTCTTCTCCTACTCTTTCTCCGTTCATGCCGTCAGACTGTGGAACGCTCTTCCAACCGATATAAGGAACTGCAGAACTGTGTCTGGCTTCAAGAAGAGAGTCAAGGAACACTATCTCGCTTCCTTACCTTAATTATTGTACGTCTATGTATGTTTATATATCTTTTTATGTATGTATTTGTGTATTTATGTAGTTATAGTTTATGTATGTTTATTAACCTGCACACACATCAGGACCTGTTTGCATCACGATCTCCTCTCTTAGGCCCACTGGAAGAGATCTCTTTAGAGATAAGTGGCGCCATTGTTTACATGTTTAGTTTGTATCCATTTACTGTTTTATTTACTGTGTGTGTACAAAAAAAAATAAAAAAATAAAAAAAACTTTTCTAAAAAAGCTTTAATGTATAGTCCTCACATTCATAAAGTCTTTAAGATTGCTCAATTAACACAAAAGATTTTAACCACTGGTGGCTGGTGTAAAAGAAAAGGGGTCATAATTAGTACGTGATTGAACGAAGGCGTCTAATGAAGGCGGGTAATTTTCACAATCGTATTCTAGGAAAAAACGGGTCATTAGGTATACCAAACGTAAATGAGACTTTGACTGAAGACTGTGAATAAAGTATTGAAACAACTACCTTTGAAATTATTTACAAGTTTAGAAAGATGCAGTTCTGCTCTGATATTCGAATCAAATTATAATATTTGACTGCCTCGGTGGTGCAGTCGTATGAGTATGCGACTGCCGGCCGGCAGACTGAGGTTCCAAGTTTGATTCCGGGTCGAATCAAATTATTTGTGTGATCCACAAATGTTTGTTTCGGAGTATGGGTGTTTTCTATATATAATACGAGTATGTATGTATTTGGAAATATATAAGTATGTTTATCAGTCGTCTAGATCCCATAAAACAAGCTTATAATATTAGCTTAATTTGGGCTAGATGACGTTGTGTGAGAATGTCCAAAAATATTTTATTATTTATTTATTAAAACATATTTTATTTATTTTTATAATATTACTTCTAAATATTGCTTTAAAATTATTTTCTTTTAAGTCTCTTTACTGTCCCACATTAGTATTGAAATTACACCCGTGCAAAGGTAGGACAAGTATCTTGTAAATATACATAACTAGCGGACATTCGCGGCTTCGCCCACTTGCCAAATTATATACACAAAAACCTTCCTCGAGTACCACTTTAGCCATGAGTGAAAACCGCAACGAAATCCGTTGCGTAGTTTTTAAGATCTACGCATTCATACAAAACTTGTGACTTTATTTTATACAATGTTATGATTGACTGAACGAGCGAAGCGTCTATATTTAAAAACTGGATAAAGCTTTCGACTGTCTGTCTGTCTATCTGCCTGTATGGTCCGGGCTAGCCACAAGTATTCCTTCATTTAGTAGATACATTTTTTTCATCGTAAGCTTTTTTTGATTGGGGTGGGAGGGAAAGAGCCCGAATAATGTTTTTAATGTTCGCGAGGACTAGGAACTGTTCAAAAATAACAAGGGCGGCCACTAGTGTTAATATGAATTAGCTTTTCTTAAAAATGACACACAGGGGAAAGCTGTGCAGTTTTTACATATATTCTAAACATTTGATATACAATACGAACTGAAAAATACTAATAAAATAAATGTATTTCAATAACACGAGCCGTTTATTAACCCTACTTGTATTTGCCGGAGCAGGTCGATCGCTGGAGACAGGAGGCTCGCGACGATCTGTTCCGGGCCTCGAGATGTGCGGCTCCCACCGCGAGCCGGGTGCTCGTGGGGGCCATCGGTCCCGTGCTCCGCCAGTGGATGGAGCACGCGCAAGGGGCTCCGACCTACTTCCTCACCCAACTTCTCAAAGGTCATGGCTATTTTGCCAAATTGGGTGCCAGTGGGAAGTTGTGGGGATCCTGTCGGAGCCCGATTGTCATCACTGCGCAGGCGGCACTGTAGATACGGCGGAGCATATGCTCTTCGTGTGCGCCGCCTGGGACTCGCCGAGGTTGGCCCTCACGGGCGTTATTGGCACTGTAGGTTCGCTGCCGGCCGTTATTCAATCCATGATCGGCAGCGAAGAATGTTGGGCCGCCGTCGCTTCCTTCGCTCGGAAGGTGATGGCGGCGAAGAGAGAGGCCCTGCGTGAGCGGGAGCGTGCAGGCCGTACGCTCCCGCCCCGGCGGGCACTAGTCAGGGGGCGACGGCGCATTGCCTACGCCCAACACCCCGACTGATAGGGCCATGGGCAGTGAGTCGGGGGGCCCGCCGCTCACGCGAACGGCCCTGAGGAGTCCGACGCCCCTTATGTGTTTCGGGGGCGTCGCTTCTGTGTTGATCAGGGGGGGTTCAGCCCCCCCGCGTAGAGCTCGAAAGAGCGCCCCCTGCCGGGCCGCTGTTGCTTAACACTTCCTGCCTATCCGGCGGCCTGGCTAAGGCGAAGGAAAAACACCGTGGATAGCTTTTAGTGGGTAGTCCGGCCCGTTTTCCATCCTAGGGCCGGGAGTCCCACACGAAGCCGTCTCGCTCGAGCTGCGGGGAGCGCAGCGAGACGGTGAAGTGCGTAAAAGCATCACCGACCACGTAAACAAAAAAAAATAATTAAAACGAGCAGAAATCTATTGTTGGATTTCCAAGAGAAGTATTTTTAGTTTGTAATTAAGATTGACTATAGAATACAAATAGAACCCGTCTGAATGAAGGTAATTTAGATTTCTAAGAACCTTCGTTGAACAAACTTGGCCTTATGAAATATTCAAGACTAGGGTTTTTTTAAATTATGCTTGAATTAGCAAGCATACTAAATTATCTTAAATTATAACATTTTTTATTAGAATGCTCGTATCTCTTCCTCGCCAAGACTCGTTTCTTTAAAACCTACTCGTGTCAGGCCTATGTCACTCGCCTAACAATCGCAAAAAATACGTGACGTCAGCGACAACTTGAAGTTGTAAGTCAGTAAGGGTTGTCTCTTGTTTGTGATACGGCATTGACCATAGAGTTGATATTGAGGCATTAACGTCATAATTATTGGTCAAATTATGCTGGTACTTTCAACCCTAACGTTCGAATGATGTTCTCTGTAAACAGAAGAATGTGCTTTAATTAACGTCGGAGTGCAAGTTCTGTATGTAAGTCCTATTCCATATTCTGTGCTCGTGTTCTGATATCCTGATTTATAACTTCAGCAAGAGTTGTATAAACTACTATTTCTTTACAAATAAAGAGCTTCACAATAATTGAGAGGAAAAGGGAATTTATATTGTTTTATGTGATTCTAAGGTTATAAAACTGGTTTTTAAATTTTTTATTCGTTGTGCAAATAATACGGCTTAAAGCATTGCGGTATAATAAAACTTTTAAAGCCCGCTTTTAGTTCTCTTTGTTGTACTAAAACAATCTTCTTATAAGTTAGTTTTATGATCTTACATAAATAGTTTAACTTATATTATAAAACTAGCGGATGCCAGTGAGGCCTTCTGTGAAATAGTTTAATTGTACAAAGTAGCATATGTTCCTCCTTATTAATTCAGCGATGGCTGGCACGTAAGATTTTGTTGCCTTTCATCAACTTTTAATCGCAAGGAAACGAGTTTAATTTTTTTTCAAAATTACACTATAGCTGCTACTTTATATTAAATTCATTAGGCCATTTTGGATATAACCCATTATAAATGTGCCCGGTGACGGCAATAAGCTAGGCAATATAGCACCACTGCCTTTTTCGGGGATATAGGCGTGATATGTGTGTGTGTGTGTGTGTGTGTGATAATTAACATTTCATTTCACAAGAATGAAATGTGAAATATATAATCTCGTGTATTTAATTACAGTTCTGTTGATATTTGGATACTCATACTTCGATTCGGTTCAAAATTCAACAAACGAATTGGTTAAAGTAATAACTGATGTTAACTTTGAAAGTGTATTATATCTTCTGAAGTTAGCAGATTAGTCAACCTCGCGATTTCATTTTAAACTTGTTACATAACTTCCAAACCAGATTAATAATATTGAAGGAAACTCTTAAAAATAATTAAGGAAATTAATATCGAAAAACAACTTCTATCATCATACTGATTGACTGACTTTCAAAAGTGTTACCTTGTAACCCACTTGAATAAACATATTTTTCATCTTAATTTTCATTTCGACGGCAAGAGTCCGGGAAAACAACTGCTTAGACCAAAGACCTTTAATACAATGGACATAGGATCTAGAACAAATCGCAAGAAAATAATGTCCCGAGTCGACCTATACATTATACATAGGCATACATAGATATAAACAAATTTCATATTACAATTTAAACCTTGATTCAACGGAATAGTGTTCACTTTTGTTTGCACTAATTTATCGCATTACGTAGTTTCTATCTGTCCGCCTGACTAATTCACCTTATGCAGCTTATACTTAAAATTACGTGAACATAGAAACAATGGAGTAGGTTTATTTTGTTAAAGTCTTTTAAGGATTCCATGATATGTATCTACGTACGCGTAATAATTAATGTAAGACTATAATAAATTCCATAATCTTATAAATTGTAATTACTTGTTTATATTAGACGAAATAAGCTGAAAAACTAATTAACGACTGACAAAGATTTTTTTTTTCGAGTCAGTTTCATAATAAGTAACTATAGTGTATGAATAACAAAAAGGGAATTAATGAAATTAACTAATTATAATATTATAAATGCCAAACTTCTTGTGGGTGTCAAAGTTCTTCCGCTTTCATTACTATTTTCATAACGCTATGTCGCTACGTCTACTACAAGATAGCCGTGTTTCAAGTGACTGAATTAGTTGCTAAAACTGCGCGTCATTAATTTATTTTTATCTTATGGTCAATTTTTGGGATACGATATTATTGGCTACTCAGCTAGTAGCCAATAATATCGTATCCCAAAAACCGTGACTCCGCCCGCGAGATATAGTTATCTCGGCCCCGATTCCTGTGGGAATACATTACCGAGAATCCAAATAAAAAAAAAAATAACAGTACATACACGAAATAAAATGACATGTGTAATTATGTAATTATATTTATGACAAAACAATGATACCCTGTGAAAATTAAAAACATTTTTGGGCTTATCTCCTCCATCCCAATCAAAAGAAAAAGTTGTATTCAATCAAGGGATTCTTGTACAAGTTTCATAAAGATCGGACCTCTTTTTGTTATGTCCATAAAATGAGCCGAACAAACAAGATTGTTATTTTTTGGATCAAAATATTCTTCTCGCCGTGCTAGGGCAATAATATTTTTCCATTGTGCACAGTGTACTGGATCCCGAGGAAAACTGAAATAGATGTTGGTTCATATAACGAAAAAAAAATCATAAAGAGCCAAGGCGTCTCCACTATAATCTTTGTTCCAAATAGTTTCATCGCTATCGGTAATCCGAATAAATCTGAATGGTCATTTTGTTAGTACATTATTAAGTGAAAATGAAATGGTCTCTTTCTTTTTACTGAGCTTGGGATGAATTCGAAAGAGACAGATAGATACTTCGGTATTGGACTGGATTGCAATATTTACTTTTGTCTTTTAATTTATTATTGACGAAATACTGTATTTTAAGTGAAATAATAAATTGCAAATGATAAAACAAAAGCTTATTTACTGAAAATATGACCGCCTCCGTCTTCAATTTGCTTTTTTTTCGTAGTTTTTACACGTTTTTACAATACAGTATGGCATTGAGCAACGTGTTGTCGTTCAGTTGTCAAAATCAAGACTGGCACGCGATTGTTTCTCTTTTAGCGTTTTGTTTCTCTTTTAGTTCGGACACTTTTGAGCGATGATCCGAAATCCATTGTATATAAAATCATTGGCTTAGACAGTCCAAATAGTCGGTTAATTAATGACAATACCTTACCGTCTAGTTTACATACACCCTATTAACCAGTGATTGCCCTATAGTCGAACAGTTGACAGAACCATTAAAATAATTGTCGAAAATTGGCCGTAAATAATAAGTACCTACGATATTCTGACATTGGTTTCGTCTTTGTATAACGCATTGGTTAGGAGTAGATTAGAAACTAGTGCTATCATCTGGAACCCCCATGAGACTAAGTATAGTTTGATGGTGGGGAAAATGAAAAATAAATTTACCCGGTACCTTTACTTAGCTATATCCAGTGTATCCCTTCTATTCACTTATGTACCCAACGCTCTTCGTTTTAGGGATGTTTGGATACTATAAGTTGGAGGTAAGGCGAAACTTGGCTTTGGCTAAGTATGTGTTCCCGCTGTTCCGTAGTAAACTGAGTAACCCTCGGGTGTTGGAATCGTTAAAGTTGCTTGTACCAAACACACGACTGCGGCAGGATCCTAGAACCAAGGTGCTAGAGGTACCTGCTTCCTGCACTAATCTGCATAAATTTTCTTCAATAGTCCGCGCTTTAAGTATTTTGAATGAAGCTTCTTAACGTCTGGACATTTATATTTGTTCATTGGCAGAGTTTGAGAGGGTGACACTAGATTGGCTTAGTTGCGTATAGTTTATTTTTTTCTGTTGCTACATTGCTGTATTGGGTCTATAACCTGTAAAAACAATGTGTGCAATAAAATAAAGCAATGCAAATGCAATAAAACAATAAAATAAAGAGCTCTTCTTCATGGAAAGAAAGGGCTCTTCATGGGAACCAATGTATTTGAATGAATGTAGTTTCAATGTACTCGCTTACGCCCTCAGTTTCAACCGGGTGGAATTGTTTTTCTTTGGATGTCGTCGGTTCACCTTGTCACATGCAGACTCACGACATGACATGACAGTCTCCAAGTACCACTTGAGGACTTTTTGACATCACCGGATGGATAAGTACTTAAGATTTCTTCATAATTTACGAGTATTAACGGCTGACATGCCTATTATAGACAAAAACCTCGACAAAAATAAAGAAAAAAAGTTTCATTAATAGCCCGCATTCAAAAGTATAATTATCAATAATATAGAAGAGCATGCCAAAGCCAATAATTACCTATACCTACTTATTAGTAATTAAAAGTCCTAAAGTGGTTTAAAAAGTCAATAACATAGACCGTAACACGACTGGACAAATACAATAACTGTATTTAATATCAAATCCACTTCATCCTTTTTGAATTTGTATAGGCGACGCTAAAAAGTGTAATACCTACTGAGTTTTATTGCTTTCTGCGATGTGCCATTTAATTAGATCTATAGAACCACGTAACGGATTCGAAAATTATGATGATAAAGTGATATAAGAGTAAGGTTCATAATCTTATACATATATAAAATTCTAGTGTCACAATGTTAATTACCATACTCCTCGGAAACGGCTCGATCGATTTTTATGAAATTTTATTGCATATTCAGTAGGTCTGAGAAGAATACTATTTATTTTTCATACCTCTAAGTGATAAGGGTTGTTCACCCCTAACCTTTAATTTGGACATTTTTTTTTAATAATGTGGCATTAAAAATACCTTCAACCCTAAATTTTCACCCTTCTATCACTAACCCCTATTTTTAATAGTCCCTATTTCCCTTGGTCATAACAATTCCTTTAAAAAAATGGGGCAAGTGCGTGTCGAGACACGCATAAGATAGGGTTCCTCAGTTACCCGTAGAAGCCTCTATAACTCCTGAACTAACAAAGTTATACTATTTGTTTTAGTTTTCCTATAAAGTGTTTGTCATGGACTACCATCATTAATTTTTACAGGTTCTTCACGCCAGCCGTTTAGATTTCAGAGGGGGGGTGGGGCTTGTTTTCGCAAAAACACGCTCTTCAAAGATAAATATCTCGCAAACAGCTTTTTAAATCAAATTACCATCTTAGCAACCTCTCAATGTTTTTAAAAGGCCTATCTAATAATACCTCACACGATAAGGTAGACTCGTAGTACGGTGAAAATAATATTTTTTTAAATTTTGTTTTAGCACTTTGTCGGCGTCGTAAATATACATATCCATGCAATATTTCATGTTTCTAGCACTCACCGTTTCGAAGGCAAGCCGAGGACGGACGGACGGAGGGACATGACAAAGCTATAAGAGTTCCGAGACTTTTACTACGGTACCCTAAAAAATTGCGTTACGAAGTTCGCCGGGACAGCGCACAAACGGCTCTGGAAGAATCCCGGTAAGTTAAAACACTTGCGAAGTATATACTTCTGCCTACCTGTTCGGGGATACAGGCGTGACTGCATGTGTAAACTCAAATAAAATAATAATACACTTAAGTATTTGCCTAAGTATACAGTTTAACAAAAAAAATATAAGCTCGATACGCGATTAAACATATAATGTTATACTTACATTATAAAATGACTCACTTGTACAGATATTCCACAATTTTTTTATTGGTAATAGGACCTGCCCGGTTTTTTTATTTTATTTATTAGTAGTTTAATAAATAAATAACAATAAATAAATATTTTGGACATTCTCACACAAGGTCATTTAGCCCAAACTAAGCTAAAAGCTTGTGCTATGGGATCTAGACAACTTTACTGATACAAAAACTTGTATGTTTCTAAATACATACATAATATACATAGAAAACACCCAAACTCCGAAACAAACATTTGTGGATCACACAAATATTTGATTCGACCCGGGAATCGAACCCGAGACTCCAGAGTCGAAAACCCGATGCACTACCGACTACGCTACCGAAGCAGTCAAGCGGTTTCGCTCTATGGCATCTTCAAAGTCAAAGGTATTTACACTAATTCACTTCACATATTTTATAGTACTAGTACACTTCATACTATAATTTATGTTATTAAATTAATTGTGAGGCTCATTGGCCTGCATACTTGATTATATGTTTTACGAGATTATCTGTACAAGTGAGTCATTTCATAATATATTACTATATGTTCGACCAAGTCCCGACAATCGAAAGCATAAATTATATAAAATGTTATTTTAAAGGAATATACTCGATATTCCTTTTAAACGTTAAGTAACAAAACTCATTTTCAAGTTTTGATAAAATCTTCAGGAATTTCGGCACCGCATCGTTACGGTAATGTCAGGAAGGGACCAAATCTGTACTTTGCTGGATACAATTCGAGCCTAAATTTTAAACAAAACATGAGCCAGATTCTTACTAAAGGTAAAGATTATTTGTAATTTTATTCACTATATAAAGAAGTTATGGGACATGATTGGAGTTTTATGTGAAGACTAAAAGATCGCCACTGCTCCGCCCGCGTGATATAGTTTTCTCGATGCCTATTTCCGTGGGAACACATGGATCAAAAGTAGATTTTTTTTAAATCGGATTATTAGTTACGGAGACTATTCGCTTCAAACAAAAAAACAGTCAAATCTTCCCTCCTTATAATATTAGTATGGATAAAACAGATATAAAAGTAAATTTCCAGTTGGTTAAAATTTTAAAGTATTTCTATGGGTACAATTTAAGTAATTTTCTTGTTAGAAGTATTATTGACTAGCACACGGGCTTCGCCTACTTAAAATACTTTTCAAATTTCCAATCCCATGGTAAACATTTTCAAGGAAACCAATAAACAAATTTACAAATAGAAATTAACTTGTTAAAAAAAAATGGATGGATGTATTTATATGCGAGTTAGTTTAGTAGTTAGCCAGTACCAAATAGGGTTGCGTTGTTTAGCGTACCAAATAGGGTTGAGCACTACCGTTTCTGGTAATAAATACAACAGAAAATCAGTACCATTCTGTTTCCAAACATACATTCCAACAAAGAACCGATGTTACCACACACACCACAATATTTTAAATCCCCTTATTCAGTTGTGCAAAAATTTCAAGGGTTAATAAAAAAAGGAATCTCGTTTTTAACAGACTAGCATCGATGACCCTTTTGTGGAAAAACTTTTGTTTGAAATTAGATTCTGTGTCTCATTTTCAGGCACAGCAATAATAAAGAAGAATTTGTGTGTTTGTAAAGTTAATAATTTTTTTTTTAAATTCCAGGAAGTCTACTGCATACCACGTTACGAAATCAGCCAGATAAAAAACATTGGTGGAAAAAGAAGATTAGGTATATAAAAGGAGCAGATGTAGATAAACATAAATTTTAATAATAAAGACTTCTTGATAGGTACCAATACCCTTGGTTAGTATAACCCTAAGGGCCGACCCTTCACTGAACTTGGGTCTTTTATTAGTAAATCGCAATAATAGCCCTATTTCTCTCGGCTGATCTAAAGGGACATATTGTCCATGATATATTGTATCGGCGGCGAATGACTGCAGCAATTGTGTAAAATGAACGATTCAATTATTTAATACTGATGTTATAAACGAGTTATACCTAGTTATGAAGATTATAAAATGTAATTCTACCATTGTTATGACCAGGTGGGCGTGGGTAAAATACCCTATTAATATTTCCAGGGCCGAAATCACCGCACTCCACACGTTGGTGGAGTGCTCAGCGGGGGCGAGTCAGCGCTGGGACCTCGTAGTAGGTCTGGGCGTGGATACTCTCTCCCTGGAAACCATGCTTCAAGCCATGGTCTCCAGCGCGAGTATATGGAACGCGGCCTTGTCCTTCTGCGAGCAAGTAATGCTCGCGATGGAGGCGGCCGAGAGGGTGAGGGGGAGTACCCTCCCCACGAAATTTTGAAGGATCCTTCCCTCGGAAGGCCTGGGTGCCATTGGATATTCCTTGCGTGTTCCCCAGCGGCACTCGGCAACGGACGTAGAACTCGAAAAAAAAAACATCTTCACTAGCCCGCGGTGAACCTACAGACAGGATCAGGCTCTAGTAAAAATATACCTACCTCATGAACCGTTTTTTCAGTCCTAATTCTCACTGGATTTAGCTATAGGTATATTCATCTAGAAAATAATATATTTATGTGGCTTTGTTCCTGTTTATAAATGTCTATTTCTTGATTGACAATGACGAAAAATCAGTGTATTATGAGTACAAATGAATTTGTTTCATAATGTATAGTTATGTACGTTACTGCACTGATACATTCTTATCTTATATATCAAAATTGTACACAAAAGATTTGTGTAAATACATTAGAAAATACTGAGGGAAGCTTGCGGCTTCCGTAGAGTGGTAATCAAGTTTCTATGAAAATTCCAAAAATGTTGTTTAAGAGAGAAACGTAACTAAATTTGGTTTACACATCAAATATTAAAGCGTCACAGACACAATTTGTGGCGGAAATAATGTTATTACCAGATGATAAGGAACAATGCGATTATTTTGAGGTATCACTTACTTATTTATATGTTTTTGAGCTACTGAGAATCGTTATCTTACATCTACTTAATATTTATAAAACATCTACATCTCACCTACGTCAAGTAAGTGCTATTCCCGGTAATTTAGGAGCTTGGACGAGATTTAAATTATTTCTCAGCACCAGTAATAATGGTCTACAGCAATTGTATCCTTTTAAATAGTCCAAGACGCCCAGGAATTTAAGGCTGTGCCATAGCGGCTAGCACGTAAGATTTTGTTGCCTTTCATCAACATTTCATCGCAACACAATGAGTTTCAATTTTTTTAACAATATAGCTGCTACTTTTTATTAAATTAATTCGGCCATTTTGGACATAACCCATTATACGTGTGCCCGATGAAGGCAATAGGCTTTATTACGTGGGGCTAAAAATACTGGCAAATTGTGTGGGTGTTTAATGCGCCTCTGCCTACTCCTTTGGGGATATAGGCGTGATATGTGTGTGTAAATAATAAATATTTTAGAACAATTTTTACACAGCTTTATCTTACTCAAAGTAAGCTAATAAACTCGTGTTATTGAATCTAGAAAGATAGCTAGAAGCTATAAGTACCCACTTTTCGTTAATACTTAGTTGGTTTCCAATTCGATCTAAAAGAACCAAGAAGGAGATTTTAATCTATACCTATAATCCACACCATTTGCTTGAATGTCCTATCATTTGGTTAAATGGCACATTGACTCGGGATCTAAAATAAAAATGTCGGTCGCTTTAGATAAATTCATGAAAATGTCATACAATGTGCGGAATTGACATGAAAAGTAAAGTAAGCTTTTTTTTTTATTTCCGCGGCCATCGGCCGCGACCGCTCTAACGTCCGTTGCCGGGCGTCTCTGGTTACAAGCAGAGCGTATTTCCAGTGGCGCCCGGCAGACTTTGACCACCTCTGTGGGTCGGGATGAGAATCCCGCGTCGTTGGGGTAGGGTTTTATCCCGCGTCAGTGAGTGAATCTGGTTGCGTGCTATGGGGCAAAGGCCCCGCAGCACGCAACCCTTCTAGCCTGCTTCTGTAAGGACGACGGGTGGCGATCCCGCCGTCCTCGGGCCCCGATCATGGAGGTCGATGGTCTTGGGCGTAGATGAGTCTGCGGACCCTCGCCGCTGACTACGGAACTCGGCGGGTAGGGTACGCTCCCTCTCCCTCTAGGCCGCCTCCTTCGCGAGCACAACTTGCTCGCAGAAGGACACGGCCGCGTTTCACCTACTCCCGCTGGAGACCATGGCTTGAAGCATGGTCTCCAGCGAGAGGGTATCCACGCCCAGACTCACTACGAGGTCCCGGCGCTGACTCGCCCACGCTGAGCACTCCACCAACCTGTGGAGTGCGGTGTCGTCGTCGGAAACCTCGCAGTGTTGACACCGGGGTGTGACCTCACGACGGATGCGAAACAGATAGCTACTGAATCATCCATGCCCGGTAACGATCTGCGTCGCACGATACGGTCACCATGCTGTCTCTGCAGCCATCGTCCATGATCGGTCTCACCGCCGCGATGATGGTGGTATCCCACTTGGGTTGCTCAAGTCGCACCCTCCATGACTCCATGAGATCCTGGCGGAGTTGGGACCGCTGGTCATCGATTTCTCGAGACGCAGGCCTGTGGTCCAGCTCCAGCGCCTCCTTGCCCCATTGGAACAATGACGCAAGGGCTCTCGCTTCCAGGTCCCAGGGGTCCTGGCTAGGAGACATGCAGCCTCTCCGGAGATCGTGCGGTAGCCCCTTATTGTTTTGACGGCCAAGGTCCTCAACGGTCTGTTAAGGAGCGTTGAGTTGTTGGCCGTCAACCGCGCCGTCCATACGGGAGCCCCGTATAGGGCCATACTCCGCACGATCCCCAGGTACAGTCTCCTGCAGGAAGCGTTGGATCCCTTTAGGTTGGGCATCAGTTGCGCAAGCGCGACCGATGCCTGTGTCACCTTGGGGACCAAACTTCGGAAATGTGGTCCGAAGTCCCCTGCGGAACACCGCACGACACATCTCGCCGAGCTGGCCCGAGCCAGCTGGGGAAAGCTATGGCCCTCTCTGAGAGATAGGCCACGACAATACGACGGAGGTAGAGAGGCGTTTCGTGATACACGAGCGCCTCCCTAACGCAGCTCCATGGCAAGGTGTTGAACGCGTTGGCGATGTCAAGAGACACCGCCACCACCACCTTGCCCTGCGAGACTGCTTCCTCCGTCAGGCTCTTCACGTGCATGATCGCGCTCACGGTGGAGCGTCCCCGACGGAAACCATACTGGTTTCGATGGGGCCAGACCTGGCGGACAGGCCTGACCCTGAGATGCTCGACGAAGCGTTCCGCGATAATTCGCTCAAAGAGCTTACACAGGTGTGTAAGCTCTTTGAGTAAGATCGTGTTGCTCGACGAGGTCGTCCAGCAACACGATCGGCCGGTATCCGGACGGTGAGTCCACCGGCCGCCCCGCCTTACGGATCAGAACCAGTTTCCCCGTCCACCACACCTTGGGAAACTGGCCCCTTTCGAGGCATGCGCTAAAGAGCCCCATCAGTCGAAGCCCGAGTGCTTCGAGGGCCAGGACCCATGCCCGGCCAGGAATGCCGTCGGGTCCGGGAGCAGTGATTTTCCGGCGTTTAAGCTGGAGTACTGCCGTACCCCCCCACCCTGACTTCGGGTACGTCGTCTTCGCTGGTGCTATGCGCGTCGGGCAGAGACGGAGCCATGTGCGGAGGGACATGCTCCTCTGCACTCGTCGGAAACAGGGAGCCCATGACCCGCTCCAGCTGCTGCGGCTGTAGACACTGGGTCAGTGGGGGCGCCGTAGGTCGGAGATTCTCCCTGACCTGTAGGCACGGGCGCCCCCATAGGTTCTGCTGCAGGATCTCCAGGAGCTCCTCGCGGGCCGCCGTCTTGGCCCGCTTTATTGTCTCCTTGAGATTACCTTTAAACTTACCTCCCTGTAAGCCAGATAAAGCTTCGGGTTACCGCGTCGTCTGGGTGGCGATGCCTCCGGCGAAACCTGGTGTACTGGCGGCGGGCGGAGATGCATGCTTCGCGCAGCTGTGCAATCTCCGGCGACCACCAGTACACCTGCTTCCTTGCCGGTCTGGGTATAACTCTAGGCATCGCCGCATCACAGATTTGCGACATGGCTCTCCTGAACCACTCCGCCTCGGCATCCACATCGGCAGGCCGGTCCGGTGCCGGAATCCAGGCCTGCACGATGGATGCCTCCAGAAGAGCCTATCGATCCAGATGGTGAAGTGCCCAACGCGTATCCGGGGGATTTTCTGCGTATCCGGGGGATTTTCTACCGGCTGTGGTAGGTTAGGTGGGGGGACGACATCGAGCCGGATGTATCGATGGTCCGAGTGCGTCTCCTCGCCCTCCTCCACGCGCCAGCCAGTAATACGAGCGGCGAGGGCAGATGTCGCTAACGATACGTTCACGACCGAGCTGGTCCCCCGCCGCCAGAAGGTGGCGACATTCCACCGGTTGAGGACCTCCAGACCACGTTTTCTGGTCCAGTCCTCAAGAAGCCTCCCCTTGTCCCTGGTTTCCCGGGAGCCCCACGCCACACTCCAGGCGTTGAAGTCTCCCAGAAGCAGGACAGGGCGAGGACGGCACGCAGCGAAGACGACGTCGAGCTCAGTGAGCCACAGTTCAAACAGAGTCTCGTCCAGTGTCGGCGAGATGTAGGTGGCCACGACTGCCAACCCATCATAGTCCGCTGCAACACACCCGCGGCCCCTTGCAATGATGCAATGATCGCAAGGCGCGGGTTGTCTGCGGTGGACCCCCCGAAGATAAAACAGGCCGAGCCGTCTTCGTCCACCAGGCTTATCCCGGTAATGTGTTCCTACGGGAACCGGGAACGAGTAAACTAAATCACGCGGGCGGAGCTGCGGCGATCAGTTAGTAGCTTAAAATCTTACTCAAGATTTATTGCTACTACAGTTACATGTCCTGATTCGTTAGGCAATGGTAAAGCCAGTGAGAAAAAAACCTGTCATTAGAAACCCACGGCCTTCTTTTCTAATCGCCAGAACAACAAGTTATAGCCTATCTGGAGGAATTAATGTGACTACTACCAAATCTTATTTGTTGCTAGTGCTTTATTTGGCTTGTTTGGACCACTCTTTTTAGCACATAACTTTTTCTCAAAGTCTTTGGTAGCTCTTTATTATTTTTTGTACCAAATTTCAGTGAAATAAAATCATACATAAAATCATCAATCAACATACCTATAAAATCTTAAATGGACACTATGATATTAAGGAATTCGACAGGATTTTCATACGCAACGGCAATGTCCATCTCAGAGGCCACGGTCTGAAACTGTGCACTGGTTTATCAACTAACAACACCCATAAACACTTCTCAATCAATCGGGTTGTCAGGGAGTGGAATAAGCTGCCGGAGGACTGATCTCAGCCCAAAAAGAACAGACTTGACAAACATATCTTAAACTCCAAGACTTAAATTATTAAGCACCAGGAGGATACAGGCACAGAATAGGGAATAGTACTTACATACAGAACTTGCACTCCGACGTTAATTAAAGCACTTTCTTTTGTTTACAGAGAACATAATTTGAACGTTAGGGTTGTCAGGAAAGTATAGCATAATTTGAGCAATAATTATGACGTTAATGCCTCAATATCAACTCTATGGTCAATGCCGTATCACAAACAAGAGACAACGCTTACTGACTTACAACTTCAAGTTGTCGCTGACGTCACGTATTTTTAACGATTGTTAGGCAAGTGACATAGGCCTGATACAGGCATCATCAGTTGTTTTTCAACTGCCTGCTTGGTCAAGAATAATAATAAAAAATCCGTAGTTGCACCGTGTTTGACTCAAACTTGCTCATCTATACCACTATACTAAATTTGAAGTAAGAAATAGAATAAGTACTTAGATAATAATGTGGAAAAAGAATGTTTATTATTGAAAAATAATTAAATCTATCCACACTTACATGTACATACCAATTGTTGCCAGATGTAAAAAATATGAAGTTATTATATATTGTAGGATTTTATAGTCTTCTTTCAGCATAAACTGATCAAAGTAACGGATTAGATATATACATCAAAAGACCGTAGACAATTTACTTCAAAAGGATGCTGATGATTGACAGAGGATAGAATATATTTAACTAGGGATTTTACGACTACTTTGATGTTGGTAAAAAATTTCTAAACTTACAAAAAATAAGTAAATTTTCTGGAGGGGCTGATCAATTGGCCTTGACCCTAAAATCTGACGTAATGCCCTGAATGTTTCAATAACTAAGTAGCACTCAGTGATACCTATATCATCAACACATCGCCAATTATTTTGTGGGTTTTAAGCTTTATCATTAACCTAGATAGAACTCACAGAAGAATCACGTCAAGTACGCGGATTTTCGGAGACATCCCCGGGACGCTTGGCAGTGGACGTTAGGACGGAGTTTACAAAAACATGAACGCGATTTAAGGCAGTTACCACATGTACATAAAAGTCACAAACATAAATAGCGTCTGTACAACTATTGTAGGTAGGTATATACCTATAAAGTCGTAGATAGGCTACTTTTACTTGCACATACTCCTATGACATCTGGTGACAATATTGTCACCACATGTCATAGGAGTTATCTCAATATGTGGTGACAATATACCGTATGTTGGTGTTGCGGTTGTGAAACCAATTTAGATAATTATCAATCATCCTAGTTGCTTCAATACATTTTGTACAGCATATTTACTTTCATATTAGTGTCCCGAATACTTCACGACTAGCACTTAGCGGTCAGAGATAAATACTACCCATACATCTTCGGCCCCACTGTTTGGTGACCCCAAACCACTATTGCGTTGGTCATAAATGCATTGTCTGTGGCCAGCCCGGATACACAAATCACCAGCCGTAGCCCAAAATGCTCTGACCCGCTCACCCCATAAGTCATTAATAAAACGCTTGTAGTGTACCTTGGAAAATTAATAGCGACACATTAATTTGTGATAACTAGTTAGGTACTTGCTTGAACTGTAGGATTTCTAGTTAGTGGTATATCACAGCCTGTTCTAGCTGTTGTAATATGGTTTGAGTTTGAATTACAGAGTGGTTATGGATTTGCGGATTTTCTATAGCGTATAACAGCAGTAGGCTTTCCTCCTGTAATTTAATACAACAAAATTACTGGCTAAGTGTCGATAAATAACCTCGGCCTACCCCTTCTGGGATATAATAATGATAAAGGTACTTTTATTCATAGAGCACTTTAAATAAATTATTTATATAATTTTATTATACACCGTGAATGTACCACCGTTTTGAAAAAAAATATTTTGGACTCGGTTTCGATAACAGAACCGACACGAAGTATTACAATGAAAAACAAACACATTTTTTATAAAGATCTTAAAATTTATGTAGTCTCTGGACATCAAATGGGTAATCGTGATAGCTTACTACCTTAAAAAAATATTCCTAGTGGTATCCAGAAGCGCTCGGCAATAGATGTAGGCGGCAGCGGTATCGAGCCGCGGAGTTAAAAAAAGAAACTACATCTATTGGATAGACTCAGGCGTTACCTGGCGAAAATCCATGACAAAGTAATGGTAAGTAAGATGTTCAACAGAAACTACATCAATTTTAAGTATTTTATAAAAAAAACATGTGTTTGTTTTTGATACTTCCAGTCGATTCTATTATCGAAACCGAGTCCAAAATTTTCTTTTCAAAACTGTGATACATTCCCAGTGTACTGCTAAGAAGAGAGGATGGAAGCGGATCTATTATTCAGAGTCTTACAGTTAACTTCTGATTAATTTTGATAATAAATATATAAATAATAAATAATAAATAAATATGTTAGGACAATTTACACAACGCCATCTAGTCTCAAACTAAGCAGAGCTTGTGATATGAGTACTAGATAAACTGATATAAATGCTTATATACATTTTTTTTTGTAAATACATACATATTATACATAGGAAACACCCAGACTTCGGCACAAACGTATCTGTCTTCACACAAAGTTTGTCCCGACCGGGAATCGAACCCGAGACTCCGGCGTCGAAAGCAGATGCACTACCGACTACGCTACCGAAGCAGTCAAAATATAAATATTTATGGACATTCTCACACAACGTCATCTAGCCCAAACTAAGTTATAAGCTTGTGCTATGGGATCTAGACAACTGATAAACGTACTTATATATTTCTAAATACATACATAACATACATAGAAAACACCTAAACTCCGAAACAAACATTTGTGGATCACACAAATATTGGATTCGACCCGGGAATCGAACCCAACCCTTTAGTTAAACTTTTATATGCATTTAGTGAACTGCAAACAGACACTTCAATTTAATATTATGTATAGTTATAAATTAAACGTAATAAAATATAACAAATTATATTAAAATGTTGGGGCTGAAACCTCATTTACTTTGGACATTTAGCTTGGATCCGTGTGGGTGTGATTAATCGTGTTGGTGGCTTGTCACGTTGAGCGGGGTGGAGGGAGAGATGGTAGAACGTGACTACGGACTTCACATGATTCACGATGTGGTATTAGGATTAAATTAATTGAAACTTTTCTAGACATTGATAACAATCTAATTTAGAACCTAAAACCTTTTATTTCGAATCTCTCACAAAATTTAAATAAACTAGGTCCAAGCGGCTAAATAACGGATAAAATTGAAGAAAAATGAAAGATTGTAATCTATATATAGAAATGGGGAATGTTCCCCTTAGCTCTCGAGAACTGCTTATGCTACAATGATGGTTGACCTCTCTATGGATAGCCCTCGATCTGGAGGCAAGCCAAAAAATCAAAAATTTGACCTAGCCCTAAGGGGTCAAAAGTTATAGGCCAAAACCTATGGCGTGGTGCGGCGCGAAGCACCGCGCAAGACAGCTTAGTAGTAGTATAAGAGAATGATAGACGACCTGCCTTGATTGCGTAAGATTTTAGAATTACTCGTAGTATTTACTTAATTTAAAGAGAGATCAACATCTCCATAAACCAAGTCATCCTCGCCTGCATGTGGCCTGCTGACGGATAGAGGCTCTGGAATAAATACTTACCCAAAGTTCTTAATCGAAAGCACCAGTAGACTAGATCTCTCAGTCCAACAGCCCTCGGACCAACTGTGACTAACATAATTTTCAAGTGACTTCCAAAAATGGAGGTTCTCAATAGGACTGTAATTTTTTTTTTCAACTTCAAATACCAGAATGGAACCAAATTATAATGGAACCATACTTATGGGACATAGAAACCAATAGTTTCTACTTAAAAACAAACATAAAAAAAAATTCAAATTGAGAACCTCCTTCTTTTTTTTTAATTCGGAATAAAATGCAGTCGTCTGTGTATCACGTCTCGTCACGTCACGGGGTTCCTCTTCATGGGCTAAAGTCGTGACTTTATTCCAAAAATAGAACACATACTTTTCTGGATGTGTCATTACTTTGAGGTAGTAGATTACCGATCAGTGCTTTAAAAACGACATCACTTTACCTCGGTCATTGCACACCTGCGCGCTTGAACCGCTTCCGTACTAAGTTCCTATTCCGCTTGCTGACTCTCGAGGGATGCGACAACGGCGCTGTACATGGATGCTTTTGTTGTTAATTATTACGAATTATTTCTATGAATTATCCTCAATGTACAATCTTGTTTATTTTATAGATGGTATTTGTAATAATTACCTATATGGTATTCGAGTGCCAAGATTCCGCGTTGTATTTGTACTGAATCCAATATCTATAGTATTTTTGATCTAAGGAGGTGGTAATAAAAATAAACAATTTGATTATTTGGTTAAACCATTCAATTTATTACAATAAAATCATTTATTGACACCATTTGCTCGACAATTATTTTGGTAGTCACATATTTATTAACATGTAAGGACACCTTATTACTATATTGTTTACATAAAAATTTTCTGTATGTACATAGTGTATTGTATGAGATGACTAGACTATAAAAGGTAGGGTATACAAAATAAAATTCATAAATTATCTAAATAGCTGCGAAAGTTGACTACTAATAAAATTGGTTTACACACCGCAGTGTGTTTAATGTAAGACCACTCATGTTCCCACTTTAAATTTTGTTCCAAACGGAATACATCAATTACATGTTTTCCATTTTACATGACTTCGTAGAGGGTCGAATATTTTTCAATTCAATATACAGAGTAAAAAAGTTACCGCGACAAAAGTAACAAGTACAGTATAAAAGATTTTATAATTATAATTATCTATAGTAACATAAAAACATTATCATACTAGTGTGTTATACTTTTGTTTGACCAGGCGTTTCTTATATTAGGAAATTCCTCGTCATCTTGGTATGGAAAACATTTTAAAGCCACACATCTGGCTATCCTTTATGGTTAGATAATTGGAAAAATACACGTTCAAAATTAACACAGTAACCGACTTCAAACTACCGAAATGGGAGCAAATAGTTGTCGGAATGGGACCAAATTGACACAGCAACCGACTTCAAACTACCGAAATGGGACCAAATAGTAGTCGGAATGGGACCAAATTTAAATGGGACCACTTGAAAAGAAGTAGATTCCAATTAAAAAAAAAATCGGTTTACCCAGTCCGAAGATGAGGTAACAAACATTTAAAATAACATACAGTCGAATTGAGTACTTACCTCCTTTTTTGGAAGTCGGTTAAAAATGAAATGAGTGTTTTCTAAAGAAAGATTAAAATTTAAGTTTTTGAATGTTATTATCCTGAGGTCACTATGAAATTGGACTTATCAAACCTCTATCGAAAAATAATCGTCAGAATCTGTGATAGATTTATTCCGGAATATAAACAGAAAAATATCCGTATCTAGTTTTGTTAAATACAATTGCATGATTGTACTTTTGATGACTTAGGTAATTTTGTATACTTAGGAACACGTTTTTAAAACAAATTTTGATGAGGATTTTTTAATATGAAGGTAGGCTTCATTAAAATTCCTTGAGAAACTGGTATAAAGGCTGATAAGAGGTTAAAGACTGATAGGTAGACTAAATCTAATATTTCTTTCTATTAAATAATTCACAATTATTAACCAAGTGTATTTTTCTGCTAGCTGTACCTGGATATTTAATTTTCAAAATTACGTTTTTACAGTAAGGAATAGTCTCCTATAAATAGTTATAGTTTTATTCATATGAGCGGAAGTTTTTAATATATTAACATTTACCCAATATAAATTATAAAAGAATTATAACACCACATTTACATAAATATTATGTAATGTAAAATATGTTATTAAAAATTATAAAACGACTAGAGTTAAGGACTAGAGTTAACAAATAACACAATTCTTATTGTTGTAATCAATTGAGATACAAATTGTTCATTCGGCGTTCATTCACTACAACTAACTTTACAAGATTGACCCACTTAAAACTTGAATAACAACATAGGTGGGTATTTTGTACAATAAAATTTCAATTGGACATTCAATCGAGATTATTTTATGTCTAAAGGATATATTTAAAGTGTTATATAAAACACAAAATTAAATACTTATAACCAATACACAGAAAATGCCCTTTATTTTTTTAAATTTCCCTTACATCACTGATATCTAAACGAAACATAATCGTGATAAAACGTACAAAATCTATCTATCTATATATATATATATATATAAATGGGGAATGTACCGCCCCCTTAGCTCTCGAGAACTGCTTATGCTCCAATGATGGTGAACCCCTCTGGCAAGTCAAAAAATCGAAAATTTGACCTAGCCCTAAGGGGTCAAAAGTTATAAGCCAAAACCAATGGCGTGGTGCGGCGCGAAGCACCGCGCAAGACACCGTACTAGTTCTACATAATATTATAAAGCAGAAGAGTTTGTTTGTTGCGCTAATCACAGGAAGTACTGGTTCGATTTGAAAAAGTGATAGATTTGAAATTGCTAGAATATAATTTTGAAAAAAATAAATTTGGTGGTACCTCCCCTACACGTAAAGTAGGGGGTATCATTAAATAAGTCTTTTAAAAACATAGAGAGGTCGTTTAACTATTTTTTTGATTTAAGAATCCGTTAGCGAAATATTTAGCTTTATTTCAGGAGATCAAGAGGCTTTTATGGCTTACTACGGAACCGACTGCGTGGACCGACACGCACTTAGCCCGTTTTTTTGAAGTCAGTAAAAAAGTACGATACTTTATCGGTGTAATTCGAGCGAAACTTCGGGTAAACATAAAGCGTCACGCCTTTTGTATTATCACTATTAGCAGGCCTATATCACACTCGCCTAACAATCAAATTATGCTGGTATATATTTTACTTTACTGACAACCCTAACGTTCGAATTATGTTCTATGTAAACAAAAGAATGTGGTTTAATTAACGTCGGAGTGCAAGTTCTGTATGTAAGTATTATTATTTTCTATTCTGTGCTATTAGTTCCAGCTTTGATATCAGTTTTTGTAATGAGGTTTACTCATTAACATCAAGTCTTTTTTCATTAAGATCTAGAATATTATCAATACTATTGTGACAGACTTCATTAAGCTTTTATACAAAGCGGTAGAGAGTTTGTTAGTTCCACAGACCATTAATTCCATGTTTTAAACGTTCGATTCTCTGCCGAGCGATAGTGACATGGAATGCCCTGCTTGCGCATGTGTTTCCTCCCACATATAACCCTGGGTTCTTTAAGCGGGGCGTGAAGAGGCACATCACTTGGTCGTCAAGTTGAGGGCCACTCTTTATGGTACAGTGTACTGTGAGAGTCGCCTACAATCGATAGACGTCGTCGCGACTTACCATCAGGCGGATGGTGTCAATTTGGCGTACTTCATATAAAAAAAACTACTAAGAACGATCCAGGCTATATGAATAAGTTACCTACATAATTTTTGATAACATATAACCACGTGTAGTATCAAAAAACAATGTGTGCAGCTTTCCTTTGAAGATACTTTTTGAATTGTTTTATGTTAGAAGAGATGCGGACACCTTACTCAACGAACAAATAGATTTTCACACATCTCCCTTACTTAATCTGTTTGCGAACAGACAGACACATTAATTGTTGTTGGTTTGTGTGTGTCATTTGGGTTTTCTATGCAACTTATCAAGAGACAGTAATTAAATCAAACAGATAAGGTCAAGTATTGGTGAATACCTATTTTTGGAACTTAGCATGATCTGAGGTTTCTACCCACATTAGTTATTGTAAAGAATCCTACATCGCGATAATGAAATTTGCACGCGTTTACTTATAAGCAAACACATTCCAACCACGAATTTTGCTGTTCTCTCTGAGACAGTCTTGATAATGCCTCGTTTAGAGGCGAAACAATTTGAAAAATTAATGCTATTATATAATTTAAAAAGTTTTTTCTTAAAACATTTTACTCACCATTGTTTTGTCATGGATATTCGCCAAGTAACGCCTGTTTCTATCCAATATTATGTACAATACCAAGAATAGTCTGTTTTAAGCTCTTCAGTAATTAGTTTGAATTAAACCCGTAGTTAAAGTTACTTAACCAAAATCCATTGACGTGCACTAAAACCTATTGGCCTAATACTTACTTAAAGCTTTTAATGTATTTATACATAGTGAGATCGGATATTTCTATTGACTGAGAACGCTCCAATACCAGGATCTGAGGCTGGACGGACACGCTCCCAGGGTACCGGCTATCTCCTAGCTTTAAAATACTGACATCTTAGAACTTTTTTGAAAGCTTGTCTGAAAACCTTATTAAATATTGTGTAAAATATAGGATTCACCATTGAACTAGCATAGCCTAGCCATAACGCACAGTCAAACACCCAGTGTGGGATATTCTCTTCACAGATAGGACAAAGAGCTGGTACCATATTAAGTACAAAAAATGGTGCCCAGAGAATGACAAAAGTGAAAAATACAACACCTAAAACTTTAGTAGCTTTTTGTTCCAATCTTAAAATTCTACCGTGACGTGAAGAATTTCTTGATATAACACTAGAATTTCTAGAATGGTGCGTTCTAGGAGTCTGACGTTGAGGACTCGCATTTAATTGAGGAGATCTTACTGTAGTTCTATGAGAACGAAGGCTCCTCGCAGGTGTAGATAGTGTTGTCCTAGTGGCACCAAAACTTGACCCTCTACTAAACCTTCGAGCTTCATCCCATGTAACCATTGAAGATGCTGCACGACTGGGTCTTCGAAAAATTGGAGTGGATGGCACATCTCTAATATTATTATTTCTAGAGAATCCATTACATCCATTTATATCACCTCCTGACACTATTATTACTTCAGTTGGGCGCCTTGGAGGAGTAGATTCTGATCCAAAATATGGACATGTGCAAGGTGGTGGTAGTAGGAGACCATCTTCAGAACTTCGGGACTTAACTGTCAGAGTAGCAGTTGTCAGTAAACCTTCATTACTTTCATCGTCGGAAGCACTTCTTGGCCTGTGCATAGGAGTATTATGTTCTCCTGTAGAGGACGGTCGCCTTCGGTCGTGATGCATGGATGAGGGTGAACTTGAAGAAATGCTCAATGATCCAGGGGTCAGCATTCCTCCACGTTCAGATGCATTCGTCCTGGAAATTAAAGATTTCATTAATTTTATGTTTTGTCATAATAATAAGATAAGATTGACGATCCTTGACTAATCGAGCAACCGATCATATAACTAGTTTAATTTTGAAGCAACAAATAATGCCAATTTGTATACCCTCTGTAATGTGGCTTTGGTGCCGCTGAAGCTTCCAAGCCGCGAGATAGACGTAACATCTCTGCCCCAAACTGATGAAGTGCTGTCATTGCTGATGGAGCAGGCTCGCTGTGCAACACATTTAACATATGAGGACTACACATCGACACACACATTAATATAATACATTGACCAGGAACACATTGACACAGAGACAAAAAGCGGTTTTTTGGTAGGTATACTAAGGCATTTTACATATAAATATTTAAATGAATACTTATATAATTTGTCTCTCAAGATAAACATGCAATACCTAACCCGATGCTTCTTAGGACCAGAAGACTGGCTATTTTCTGGCCTAAAGAATAAGAATCGCCATCCAACGTGGCAACACCGCCAGCATTATAGGAACCTTCCCAGTCAGCAATGACGCGGAGGATTTTTTAAACGATATTTTGTGGTGTAAAATTTTAGTACATAATTATGTATATTGTAATTCTTATTGTAAATAAATTTCTCTAAATACCTAACTACTAGAATCAACTTATTTCATTATAATATATTTTTGAATACTGTAGGTTTAGTTTTGGCGTTAGACTTACCCATCATTATTACGAGTAGGTAACCAACAAAGTTACTTGACTGCCTCGGTGGCTCAGTGGTATGAGTATGCGACTGCCGCCCCTGAGGTCCCAGGTTCGATTCCGGGTCGATTCAATTATTTGTGTGATCCACAAATGTTTGTTCCGGAGTTTGGGTATTTTCTATGTATAATATGTATGTATTTAGAAATATATAAGTATGTTTATCAGTCGTCTAGATCCCATAACACAAGCTTATATTAGTTTAATTTGGGCTAGATGACGTTGTGTGAGAATGTCCAAAAATATTTATTTATTATTATTTATTTATTACTTGTCAAATATGGGCTAAATAAACACATCTGTAACTATATCCCTTTGGGAATAAAGATTTGATTTTGTCTGAGACAATGATTTTTAGTTTACCTATTAGATGCTATTAAACAAATCGAGATAAGATTTTTCTACGCTTATTTCCTAAACATGGAATTTATTCTGATAAATGAGCTTCCCAAACAACTTAACTATTCAGTACTAATTAAAACTAGGCAGTGTGCACAAACACATTCCCGTTTCACAAACATTTCACGAATCCAAAGCTAACAAATTCATCCGACAAAGCATGAAGCTAGATGTTACAAAATACTAACTTAAATCAGAAATACAAAGAGGTAAGCAACAATGAGATGGGATTACGTGCAACATTATTTGTTTATGCATAGCTGTAGGTACTGTTAGTTATTGAGTACACTATTAACTCAATGATATCACTAAGTTTTATACATTAAGACAAAAAAGAAACAGACACAATTGACACAAGCACAAATGCACACAAGTTCATTTCCATAAACATGCACAAAATGGAATACGTATTCATACAAGCGTTTTAGTGTTTTTTCTTTCAATATGGGTAGACATTATGCTTAATCTCTTGGTTTTAAAAGTGCTCACCGCCCCGTCGGGAAAATTGTCGTGCTTAATATGTATGTAATATCTACTCATGGTGTAAATCTAACTCATACTAAATTTCACTAAGACTAAATGATGCACCACGATAAAGTTTAAATGTCAAGCAAACCATACACTTATTTACGTAGAGAAGAATCTGCATTGTATTTTTAGATAATTTAGTTTTAATAATGATTAAAATAGACACGTATAATCAGGCCAATCACAAGAATGTACAACAAAATTTTGCCAACACCGATCTCGTTCCAATAAATAATTGTAATTTATTTTGCTATTAGTAGGTACTTTTATTCTTTAAAACAACACCCAGTTATATAACTTGATAAACTAGGATATAGTTTATCAAGTTATATTCCTTTCCTATCTATGTAAGCAAAGTCTGTATGGAAGAAATCGCTTTAAGAGAACCGACCTTTCTACATTTTATAATGAGGTACATTAAATTACTGTAATGACTTTGGTGCATACCTATTATTTTAATGGTTAAGGATTATTGCACTATGAAATTAGGTAAAACAGTGTATTTGAGAACTTTGTTAGTTTATTGGGTAAAATTGTTTTCATTAATTATACAGAAATAATCAGGTATGCCGACTATGATCCTGTTTAAATTATCTCGTTATTTTCATTAATAAAATTACGGACAAATTAGTGGTTCCACGAGAAAACACCCAAATAATAAGTATTCGGTTTCATTTTGAAACCGAATATTAGCTTTATTGGATAAATTATTCTAACATTATTATCAGTGTAAAAAGAAAATTAAATATATAACTCCACTTAACGACACTCCAACAAGTACATGACCACGATATTTTTTTTTCAATAATATTATGATCCCATCGTTCCCGCATTTCGTTCTAAAGCCTACTTCAGTAATACGTTTTTCATTCCTCAACACTGGTCTTACAGTTTATCGTTACTTGACCTTTCACTCCTTCGTATCTGGTCGAATTCTTTCCCAAGATGATTCATAACCTCGCTAAAGCTCTTTTCAGTCACTTGCCTTCATACATGGAAGCCCATTCATAAAACAGGGCCAGATAGTATATAGGTCACAAAATGAGGTTGCAAACTCAACAAAAATGATAAGGCATTATAACTTGAATTAATAGATTATAAAATAAATAGTGATTGGTATTACGGAAGAGGTAGGTAATTTGAGGCAGATATATTGAGGCATAGTATTGATATTTATTTTGGATTCATTCAACCGATTTCAGGTCAGGAAACAACCACCCTAGTTGGAGGGACCTACTGATGTTCGCGACTTCGCCCACGTGGAATTGCTTAGGACGACGACGATAACTTTTTTCATGCAAACTGAATTGAAACTCGAAAATTTGCTCCTTGGCTTTTGAGACTAGGTACCGAAGATAGGTAAAAAACCTCTTTTTTATGTATATCTTCTCCCTTCGTTACTTAAATTTATGTATACACGATTTCTACTGTTTTATTGTAGTCTAAGTTACCAATGGCAAAAATGTCTCTTTAGAAGAGGCCATAACGGTGGCCAAAGTCAACCGGACGCCATGTAATAGACGTTAGATGGTAATTGAAAAATAACAATTATCTCTATACACGATACTTTTAAACTTGACCATAGGTTAAGACACTGGGGTCATTAAAAGACTCGCTGCCTTTCTAGAGACACCGATAAACGTCTGATCGATACTTCTCAGGAGAAGAATGCCGGTTATTCTAGCTCGAAAAATTAGTATCACCTATCAACGTCGCAACATAGCTAGCATTTTGGGAACTTTCCTAGTCAGCAAAGACGCGGAGGATTTTTACACGTGTTTTTGTAAATATTGTTTGTATACCAAAACTATTAAGACTGATAACCAAGTAACACTGGTTAACTAAGAAATTTTTAGGTAAAAATAATGTCAGTTTTGTGAACACACGCATAGTTTTTCCATTATCACTGACGCTTCTAAGAAGCCTCCTCATATTAGCCAGTAATGTTTGTTTTGCGTGTCACTTTCTACAAACAGAGTTGCAATTTCATTATTCTTGTGATACAAAATAGTAGAATTCAGGTTGAAACTACAATAAAACATTTTTAGTAATTTGTACACGTGTGTTTGTCGGCTGTTTTTATTGTGTATTATTTACGCCTAAACAATAATAAAACCGTAGATATCGTGAGTACATTTAATAAATTCATCGAAACTGAACGTGGGTGGAATATAACGATTAACAAAACACTAGGGTGGTTTTAGTGTCTGCTTTCATTGAATTGACAATTTTCGTTGTTTTCACAGACATACCGAACTCTGAGAAAATAAACCATTACGAATACGTATATTGATTGTTGTATCCAAAATCGAACAGGAAAAACAAAAGATTTAGGTACAATGATGCGAATTGACGTTAGCAAAGTCGCGTATTTCTTTCGGTCGATTTTAATTTACGACGACGTTAACGTCTCATATTTTATTATTCCTGATAGGTTGGTATCCTGGTAACCTTGGAAGTTACTATGTATATATATATATAGATATATATATGTATATATAGTTAATATTGTATATTTTAGGAGTAAGAATTGAGTTTTGTGCACAACGTAACTAAATCAATTAAATAAATAATAATGTACTATTAATGTATATTTTGGGTTACATAATATACCTAGTTTATTAAATTTTTACATTTCTAATTTTTTTTTTATGTAGTCGACTACGCCAAGTTCTATTTAGCTTAATTCTCATTTCACATTAATTTTTTTGCTGAACACATAAGACAGAGGTACACAATTTAAATAACACTAAACATGTATTTGACGAATATACAACGAAAAAGCTTTAAGCATTTACCTACTATTCTTTGAATGCAATACCTTGAATCTTGAATCCAGAGGTCTCTTGTGTCTATAGGTGGTAGTTCAGTCTCTGTGGATGCCGCAGAATGTTGGGGTGTAGCACCGCGGGGTCCAAGAAATCGACGCCAAGTGCAGCGACGACCTGATAGTAAAATTAAATATAAATACTACAGTGGTTAGTTTTTTAACTACCGGTAGATGGCACTCTGGCGACGCCGTAAGTCGCGATATTGATATAATGGTGATCGCAATATTACAGGTCTTGGGTAAGTGGTGTGATGTTCAGTTGGGAGAACGTTCCTCCTGGAAAGGGACCAGTCGCTGGTTCAAGACCTTTGACCAAGATTATTGCTTTTGGGATTTAAACTGTAAAATTATTAGAGAAAAAGTTAGCATACTTTAAAACAATGGGGTAAGATGTTGAATTTTTATATAAATGCACTAATTTCGCTAAATTGAAGACATTATAAACGTCGACATATGGCTGTTTTCTTTGAGACAGTCTTGAGAATGCCTCGTGAGTAGGCTTGCCCTATTGCCATCACCGGGCACATTTTTAATGGGTTATATCCAAAATAGCCGAATTAATTTATTTAAAAGTAGCAGCTATATTGTAATTTTGAAAAATATTGATACCCCTTGCCTTACCAAAGGCAACAAAATCTTACGTGCCAGCCAATTAAAGTCCTGGGCGTCTCGGACTATCGTTTGAATAAACCTTTAAATTTGCACGATCTGAATATATTTTTCTGTTAGGGTAATTTTTATATGTATATTCATAGGTGTATCATTGATCGTGCATGAAGTGTCAAAAATACCGTCAAATGCTTTTGTGAAAATGGATTTTGAAATCATGAATACTAATAGAAACGTTCAAGTTTCTTTAATTATTTCATTTTAAATATGAGTATCTCAAGGATTGTTCAACTGTTTATTAAATGCGCTTCAAAGAACGGCAACTGTTCAATCTCAGAACTTAATGGCTTTCTAATTATAGAACTTGAAACAATTCATTTGATTTATACAAAGATTTTGTAAGAGCTATCAAGTTTTTACACTATTTATTTATTTTATTTACAAACGCGGTTCGATGCATTTAATAGTCATATTTATAAAACCAACTGCTTAGCTGTTGCTCGAGAATTTCCATATAAAACATAATCCCACTATCCATTGCCGTATCACTTAAAATTAAGATATGTAGGTACCTAGTTAATACCTAGATATTTACTTACTTCAAATTAAAATAAAAGATATAAAAGTACATACAGGATGTAATCATTTGCTTCGGTAGCTATCTGTTTCGCATCCGTCGTGAGGTCACACCCCAGTGTCAACACTGCGAGGTTTCCGACGACGACACCGTTGGTGGAGTGCTCAGCGTGGGCGAGTCAGCGCCGGGACCTCGTAGTGAGTCTGGGCGTGGATACCCTCTCGTTGGAGACCATGCTTCAACCCATGGTCTCCAGCGGGAGTAGGTGGAACGCGGCCGTGTCCTTCTGCGAGCAAGTCGTGCTCGCGAAGGAGGCGGCCGAGAGGGAGAAGGAGCGTACTCTCCCCGCCGAGTTCCGTAGTCAGCGGCGAGGGTACCGCAGACTCATCTACGCCCAAGACCATCGACCTCCATGATCGGGATCAGATTCACTCACTGACGCGGAATAAAACCCTACCCCAACGAGGCGGGATTCTCATCCCGACCCAACCCCCGCAGAGACAGAGGTGGTCAAAGTCCGCCGGGCGCCACTGGAAATACGTTCTGCTTGTAACCGGCAACGGACGTTAGTGCGGCCGCGGCCTGGGGCCTGCTTTTTTCCAACTCAGTGAGGTCGGCTTTCCAGTCTAACTGCGATCCGGATGAACTTCGATATTTATCGAGAGATTGCCATCTGACCTCCACAACCCATTGACAATATCGAAGTTCTGTAGTTAGGCCGGTCCGATATTTGATTTAGGGCTCCAACTACCCCTAACGACTGTCACAGATGTTCGTATGATAACCGGGACCGAACGGCTTAACGTGCTCTCCGAGACACGGATACAGGATTTAATGCAGATTACAAATTATAAAGAGATAGGTTTTTACGTTACTTAACACACTATAACTTAACAATGACTAGGTTAATAGTAATGGTTCGTAATAATTTTAAGTACCACTTCATTATCCGTGTAATCTATTCTTCAAAGAGATAAAACATAATTGGAAATTTTATGATAATCTTACCTAACCGTGGGATTGGAAGTGCTCATCAATCTCCAATGGCGGTGGAATTTACCAGGTGGTTGAACGTTAAAACACCGCATCGTAGAGACAAATCTCTATGGATTATAAGGGTGAGTATAAGATTGTTATATACCGTGGGCGAATACTCTAATCCATGACGTTTTTAAATATTTGACGTTTTCAGGGACGAATGAACAGCGAAATCTCAATAACAGGGTTCTCATTTTATCCTTTAGGCCGTACCGTCCGTTCGTCTTGGGCAGTATCTCATGAACCGTGATAGTTAATAGGTTAAATTTTTCACAGATGATGTATTTTTGTTGCCTTTATAACAACAAACTAAAAAACAAGAATATCTATACTAATATTATAAAAATGCAATGCTAAGTAAAATGTTTTTAAAAAAAAAATTTAAACTTTTTTTACCATTGCTTTGTCATGGATTTTCGCCAAGTAACGCCTGTTTCTATCCAATATTTAATATTATAAAGCTGAAGAGTTTGTTTGTTTGTTTGTTTGAACGCGCTAATCTCAGAAAGTACTGGTCCGATTAGAAAAAATCTTTTTAAGTTATGTAATACATTTATCCAGGATGGCTATAGGCTATATAACATTACGCTACGACGAGTAGGAGCGGAGCAGCAATGATATATGTTTCAAAAACGGGGGAAAATTATTTCTTTTGGGAGCTTCCGTGGCGTACGCTGCTTAAATGGTTAAAGTAAGGTTAAAATTGTGTACTACAAATTTATTTGCCTTAAAAAGTTCTATAAAAAAGTCCGCGATGGCATATATCTACCTCTTAGGGTTAACGTACTATAACGTAATTTATAGCAATCCAAATGGATTCAAAACAATTCATGGTTTGCGAAGCTATTTTTATGCTTACAATACTAATCCTTATCCAAACAAATACGCTATACGTCATAAGAATTTAATTTAGAACAAATTAGTCCTTTACATCATTTGATTTCCACGAATATATTAAGAGATATTATAGATTTAGTCAAAAAGTACCTACACTATTTTGTACTTTTTTGTGCGCATGCGTGAGTTGACTGCCGGCCGTCGCCTGTTAGGTAGGTGCCATACCGCGCGGCTCAGACGCGTGGTCTGCTCCTTACGGAACTGTTGTTTGCGAACTCTCATTATTACGAGTGTATTTTGTTTTGCAATTTCTCTAAAAATTTAGGTACTATTCTAAGTACTACATGATATTGTAGTATTTTTTTTCCGATAATTCTTTTGGCGTGTTCTTTTTATTGAAGTAGTTTATATACATAGTACCTAAATAAGTAAATTTACGTATCATTGTAAATAAATAAGATTTGTATTTTTATGGCGTGTTCATTGTTTCTTTTTTTTAAGTTCTTAGGTATTTAGTAGGTATCGTTTGGTTTATTTTGTAAATATTGAGTTTTGTTTCGCTATTTTAACGTGTTCATTTTTTTTTTATTTAAATAAGTGTCTTTTTTGAACGGAGTATGCTGAATATTAAACTAAAAGATCGCATAAGAAACTCGGAGATAAGAGACAGGACTCAATTAGTCGACGTAGCCACACTAGGTTGCAAACTAAAATGGAGATGGGCGGGTCACGTAGCGCGCACATCAGATGGCAGATGGACGGATCGCGTCCTACACTGGTACCCGCGCGATGAGTCTGCCCGACGCGCGCGAGGCCGTCCTCGCCAGCGCTGGAGAGACGACATCGAGGATGTGGCTGGCGTCACATGGATGCGACACGCGGCAGACCGAACTTTGTGGAGATGGATGGAGGAGGCCTACGCCCAGAAATGGGTTTCCAAATGACAGGATTGAAGGCATGCTAACTACCTGTCAGTCAAGTCAGTGGATTACAGTTATTAAATAGAATTTATTGAATAGACATTATTAATTAATAGAAAACTAACATAGGTATAATTAAAATGTACTAAATGATATATGTATAATTAAAATGTATAATGTACGAATGTAATAGACCGTATGTAATAATTAATTGTTAAATTTATAATGAAATGCATGCAATTTTCGATCTATACTTAAGGGCCCAGATCGTGAAAATCACCGAAAAGAGTGTTACGATTGTTCATATTTAACCTATTTACATATGATTAATAACAACGATACTTTGTATATATTAAAATGAAAGACCAAAAATTATGTTAGTGCTAATTTTAACTCTTAAAACCCTGTAGTTGTTATATAATAAACGTCAACAAACGTACAAAATTGAGAAAAAATGCGAAAACGTGCCTTCGTATTTTTCAGATTTAACCTAATAAATCAACACAAATTGATAAAAAGAAACACTTTTTGAACACTGAAAAAACCAATAAATATAACGTGGTACTTTTTTTTGTACCTTTACAAACAAAAACTTCCCCTTTTAAAGCCCTAAAATCTAGATATAGCACGGTTGTCGCTACTAATCGCCAATGCACCATAGAATTTCAAAGTGACTCCACCTTATTTTCTCGAGATATGAACTGGCGGGGTATATAGTTCTCTGCACGACATACATAGATTTTTCAACATGATAAAGGCAATAGGTATCATAAACGTAATTGGTAATCGAGGGTCTCTTTTCGCAGGATAATTTGCTGAGTGCCATGCCAGCGAAAAGAAAATTTAGTACGCATTATAAAAACGTGAAAGCCAAAAGATCTCGGAATAAAATGTAAGTTCCTCCCTACTTATTTATTTACCTGCCTACTTGACTACGTCTTGTCCTAAATACCTAGAAAAAAATTACTAGATTTGTGTTAGTGTCAAGTAAAAATCCTAGTTTTATAACTTTTATTTGTGTGTATGCTTATCATGTCTTAGTAGTAATAATAATATAATCTATTTGCATTTTGAACAGGGTAGGTACATTACAAAGCAAATAGGTACAATGATTTAGATCGCCTGATTCAGACATATACCTACAACAGCATGTAAATATTGATTTGACATGTAATTAGATAGGTACACAATTAGGTATGTCAGTCAAAGAAGAAAAATTACAATGTCCAGTAGGTAATAATTACGTAATTTCAATATCTATATAAGTAATAAAGTCAATTTCTATAGGAACAATTTTCATAATAATAAATTTTATTACATAATATAGTATTAGTTTTCATATATTTATGTATTTCAAAGCAATGAGTTTGCTTACACTATTATTAGTTACAGTATTATTAGTTTTCATGTTCATCATGTCTAAATATGTGGAAGTGGAAGTAGGTATGTTTCCTATCAGAAATTGCACAGGCGCGCGCGCGGCTTTGTCGACATACCTACCGCCAAAGAGGCGCGCCGTGCCTGGCGTAGGGTTGTACAAAAATTACAAAATAAATAAAAAGTGGATATTGATGAATAATATTTCCAGTACTGAAAATGAAGAAAACCTTCAGGCTGAGACTCCGAGCAACACTGCTACGCGCTGTATAGAGGTAAGTTGTTATACGTAATTCTTGTAGACTTGTTACATAAATAAACAAACTAGTTAGTGATGGGCGAAGACAAAATCTCAGTACCTACAGTTTTTTTTTTGCAATATTTATTATTTTCATTGTGAGACAAACACATACTTCTCAATTACTTTCTCAAAAGAAAATTCACGTTCAAATCTGGATGGATTGTAAGTTAAGTTACCTCAGTATAATAGGTGAAGTAAAAGTTGGTCTGGACTCAAAACTCATCATAAAATGTAGTATGTGTAATATGAAATTTACTGTGTGTTTGGTTGAAAAGAAAGAAGATAGCATGGAAGTGAATCATCAAATTGTGTCTGGTATCATATCATCTGGTGGGAGCTACTCTCAGTTAAAAACATTAAGTGCCGCAGTAGCCCTACCAATCATGTCACCTTCATTGTACAATGAAATTAATAATACGGTTTGCGATTGGTGGGAAAAGACAGCAGCACATTCCATGGCAGAAGCTGTCAAGGAAGAAGCGGAGTACGCAGTGTCTATAGGTAGTGTTGATAAAAATGGTACACCATTAATATCTGTTGCTGTTGACGGTTGTTGGAGCAAGAGATCTTATGGTAAGAATTTTTTCGCCTTATCCGGCGCAGCTGCGATAATTGGCATTAAAACTAATAAAGTATTGTTTTTTGGAGTTAAAAATAAATACTGCGTAGTCTGTGCACGAGCCGCAAAGAACAACAGTCAGCCCCCGGAACACCGTTGTTTCAAGAATTATTCAGGATCATCTACCGGGATGGAATCGACCATTATAGTTGAGGGGTTTAAACGTTCCTTTGTTGATCACGGTGTAATTTATAATAAATTTGTAGCAGACGGCGATTCCAGTACTTATAAAAAAATATTAGATTCGCATCCGTACGATAATTTAATAGTAGAGAAAATTGAATGCAAAAATCATCTTTTACGAAACTACTGCAATAGCTTGGAGAAATTGTCGAAAGACACTAAGTATCCTTGCGAATTGCGGAAATTCCTAAAAGAAAGGTATTTGCGTTTAAGAACGGGTGTAAAATGCGCGATTAAATATTGGGGGGATCAAAATCAGTCACTCGAAGAAAAAATAAAAAATCTTAGTGAAGATATCCTAAATGGTCCACAACACGTATTTGGTAATCACCAACATTGCAAGGAGTATTTTTGTAGACCTGACACTCGTCGAATAGAACCTGTTGGGTTACTTCCAGCAATTGTTGGATGCGGATTAATGGACGCGGTAGAAATTTTAAGTAAAAGACTGTCATATCATTCTAGAAGTTTAATTCATAATTGCACAAGTAATATAGTTGAAAGTTTTAACGGAGTAATTGCCAAATTAGTTGGGGGTAAGCGTGTAAATTATTCTTCCCGTGGTTCTTATGCGGGCCGATGCGCAGCTGCTGTTGTGTCTTTTAATACGGGATCGATTCATAGTAAAACTCATGAAGTCATATTTAAATCTAGTCCTAATCCTTTGATCGCGAAAGTGGAAAATAGTAATCGTAGAAACCGTTTAATTGCTAAACCTAAATTAAGATTGAAAAAAAGCCACAGCGCTGTATCGAAAGACGCTCACTATGGACCAAACTGCGAAAAACCTGATCTGAGTCCAGAATTATATGAGGAAGCCAAGTCATCTTTTTTAGTTGATTTAAAGTTGTCTTGTGCTGAAAGAGAGGAGCTTGAAAGGTCGACCCATTTGCAAATAAGTAGTGCTGAGTGGATGAGTACAAGGAGAAAATTACTAACCTCATCATCGTTCGGGGAAGTTTGTAAAAAACGAGAGAGCACAAGTTGTGCTGCTTTTGTTTGTAAAATCGTTTATGGTAGTAATATCTCCAGTTTGCCTGCTGTACGGTACGGTATCGAAAACGAAGAAACTGCAATTAGACAGTTAGAAATTCAAGAGAATATTAGTATACAAGGTTGCGGTTTGTTCGTCGACGATCAATATGAATTTCTTGGTACTACACCAGATGGCATTTATGCAAACGGTTTAATTGAAATTAAGTGCCCACATTCTTTAGCTGGCATGACTCTTGATGAAGCAATGGCCAAACATACCTTTTGGGTTAAGGACAAGGCTTCCAAGGGTTATGTCATAAATAAAAATCATTACTGGTATTTCCAAATTCAGGGACAGCTACATATAACTAAAAGAAACGTTTGCATGCTTGGCATCTGGTTTGGTGCTACTGTACCTATGAAAGTTTATATTATAGAAAAGGACGACAAATTTTGGAAGGAGAAAATGGAGATGAAATTAGTTAGATTTTATTACGATTGCCTCCTTCCAGAATTAGTTGATCCTCGGCAGTCACGAAGCATGCCTATTCGTGACCCGCCCAATGTCATAGAGGCTATGAAAGAGAGGAAAGAAAGAGCTTTACGTGTTTTGAAAGAGAAGAACGTCTAATGATTTTGAAAGAGACTGAGGTAACTTAACTACCCAGCCGGTCGATTCACGTAAACACGCCAGTTCAAAAGTCGTTTTAACTTAGAAACTTAGAAATCGCCTTTTGGTTTTCTGTTTTTAACGCACTTACTTATCTAGTCTTGGATTGTCATAAATCTTCCAATAGCTCAATTTCTATACAATTCCTATACGATTTTGAAGAGTTACCTGGTGTAAACCCAAGGTCCGATCCTAATGAAATTAAAATGTGACCACACGGGATGCACCAGCTTTCAAATAAAAAAAAGAATCATCAAAATCGGTTCAAAAAATACAGCGAATTGAGAATCTTCTTCTTTTTTTAAGTCGGTTAAAAAGTGTGCGAAGTGACATTTTTAAGTCACTACGCTACGGTTTTTATTACGTGAATCGGGCAGCTGGTAACATTTTCATTCTGATAGGTTTTGCAATAGCAATTGATTTTATCATCAAATTAGTAGAAATCAGAATTTGATCAGTAATCATTAAAATGAAAAAAACATTAGAATTTTGAACTCATATTTTGTTATTGTTTACTTTCGTTTAATTAAGTATATGAATAATTTATAAATTTCATGTTTGTTTATAACTAATTTTTGTACAACCCTAGCACGCTTTTTAGGTGGCGACTCATATTTTGTTATTGTTTACTTACTTTTAATTATATGAACCATTTTTATACTTGTGTTTCATTTATTGACAATTTTTTGTACAACCCTAGAAGATTTTTTAGATTGCGAGGTAAGCAAAAAGTATTTGAGTTTACGCAATAGGCACATTTCCTTGCGTAGAGATAAACACTAGCGAGGAAAGGCGTGATGTTATTTCGACCGTACTTCCTACTGAATTTGCAATTATTTTATTGAATGAAAATTTTACGAAATAAGAATAAACTTTGGTAGTAAAATTACAAATAAATACATACTCGTAGTTGGAATTTTAGGTAAGTAGAATACAAAAAGGTCAGTCCGGACCTGCTCTTGATTGTTTATTATAAATAGAAAATCATAAAAATTGTGTCTCAAACTACTCTTATTTATTTATCTAGTAATTAGGATCATTTTATAACGAAAACTACTCTTGGAATATTTTACAAATAGGCAGTCGTTTATTTCCAATAATTCAACATTTTTGTTATGCTGTAAATATTCAACTTCAATAACAATAACTCAACGTGGAACGTTTGTCGCAAAACATTTTCAAAATCGCGGTCTCTCTGGGTCATTCACCCGCCCGTCGGATGATTTGGGCAACTTTAGCGCTGCTGTCACTCAAAATCGACTTTGTCCGTGCGCGGTCTGGGCCCTTAATGTGAATATTGATTAAGTGCAGAATAGTTATTTAATACTAAATAAAGAAATAGACAAATATTTTAATCAGATAAAATTTATAATTGTTAATAATGATGATTAAATAAGTAAATAAATAGTACACAAATAATGCAAGTAAATATCAAGAAGATTATCGTTATGAAATAACATAATTGTAACTAATTAGTGTAAGTACGTATAGATTGCATTTTAATATTAAGTTATTTGGAAATAAAAGGCTTATTATTATTATTCCCTTTATTACATTTTATTACATATTTACTATATTTTTAAATAAACTTATAAAAAACACAAATATATTTAAAAATATAAAAAATAGTGACCCACCGGTATCGAGTACAGTGACCAAGCCACCGGTGGTTAGGGCTCCAGAGATAGGAACTTCCGCACAATACGGGCCGTATCCAACAGAACCGCCTTCTGCATCAAGCCCTTGACCCAGCTGCCTAACGCGAGCCTCTGTAGGTGGTGGTCGAGGCTCTTGGCTATTAAACCATGGGCAGATACGACTATCGGAACAATAATCGCCGAATCCACATCCCACATGTCGACAATCTCGTGAGCTAAGTCCAAATATTTAATTTGTTTATCTTTTTCTGCTTTCACGAGATTCTCGTCATGCGGCACAGTGATATCGACAATTATTGCAAGGCGTTTTAATCGATCTATTATCACTATATCTGGTTTGTTGGCTATAATAGTCCTATCAGTGATAATAGACCGATCCCAATACAATGTAGCATGGCCATTTTCAAGAACTGGGTCGGGCACATACCTGTAATAAGGTATCTCTAAGTCAACAAGGTTATATTTTAGAGCAAGTTGTTGGTGGATAATCCTGGCTACTTGGTTGTGTCTGTGCAAATACTCACCGTTCGCAAGACGGGAACAACCAGAGATAATATGTCTTAAAGATTCTCCGGGACCATGACATGCCCGACAGATGTCTAGCGTCCCATCTTTGACAATAAATCTCCGATAGTTATTCGTCATCATAACTTCGTCAGTGATTGCACAGATGAAACCTTCAGTTTCTCCAAAGAGATCACCGAAACGTAACCAGGATATGGAAGCTGTAAAATCAACATCGGGCCCGTGTAGAGCCCGATAAAAACGACCGTGAAGCTCTTTGCTCTTCCATATTTCCTTGCGATCAGATACACCTAGTATTACCGGTTTGCGCCAGTTCTCTTTAGCTAGGGAGAGTGGGGTCAGTCCGTCATCAATTGCCACGACATCTCGATGCAGACCCACATCCACCTGTAAGAAGTACTCTCTAAGGTTGCATATCTCACGGTTATGGAGACTCTTAGCGTTTAAAAATCCTCGACCTCCACATTTCCGTGGGATATACAACCTCATTACTGACGAACGTGGGTGGTGCATTCGGTATGAAGTCAATAGACAACGCACCTTCCTATCCAGAGCTTCTAACTCCGTCTGAGTCCATCTAAGTATGCCAAAAGAGTATACTAAGACTGGCATGGCCCAGCCGTTAACAGCCCGTACCTTGTTACCGCCTGACAAGAGACTTTTCAATACTTTCTTCAGGCGGCCAAAGAAACGGTCCTGCAACGTCCGTTTCATGTCAATCTCAGCAATACACAGAGTTTGGGACATACCTAGATATTTGTAGGTTTCGGTTGCGGAGAGCGACTCAAATTGTGTGAAATCCGAAAGACTGACTCCTTCAGATTCCACAATCCCGCCCTTTTTCACATGCATGACCGCACACTTATCTACCCCGAACTCCATACTGATAGCCTTACTAAAAGTTTCAGTAACTTTTAGTAAAGCCATCAATTCGGGGCCATTAGGGACTATCGCCCTGGAATATTCCTCTCTCGATCCCTTTTGGTACACCACCTCCTAGAATCTGACGACATCCTGGATAAACCAAAACCGTACTCCATTGTCTCATACATGACCTCAAAAAGGTGCACAGAGTTGCATCAATTTTATACAACTCCAGCACCTTTAGATGCCATGTATGAGGTACAGAATCATACGCTTTTTTGTAGTCAATCCAGCATGTCGCAAGGTTCTTTCGGTTGCGACGTACCTGCTGACAAACAGCCATGTCAAGAATAAGGAGCTCTTTAGTACCACGTGCCCCACTTTTACATCCATTCCGAGAGATGGACAATATATTGTTGTTTTCTATATGTGAATACATTTTGACTCTCAGAATAGATGTAAAAAGTTTGTATATAGTTGGTAAACAAGTAATGGGTCTGTAATTTTTGGGGTCTGTGGTACCACCAGATTTATAAAGAAGGTGAGTAACTCCGGTAGTCATAAAAGATGGAAGCGACGCTAACTCAAGGGATGACTGGAAGCAAGATGCCAAGCAGGCGTGCGAGCTACGGAACCATTTTAGCCAAAAGTTGTGCAGTCCGTCCGGTCCAGCTGATTTCCAATTTGGTAACGAACGAACTGCACAACCAATATCATCTTCAGATATGGTTATAGGTTCCATTTATTATTATTATAAGTGTCTTTTCTTAATTAAATAAACGCCTAGGAATAGACCTCGGCTTTCTCGACAATCTATTACAGGGAAACGACTGCGACTTCTGCGTATCAATGAAACGGCTGACGAAAATATGGCTAGGTTCGCTTCTCAACGAGTAGTCAATGAACAAGTCTTGCAAGGCAATCAAGCTCAGAACGTTCGCAGCGCTTAGTTACCTAACATTCTCGAACTTTGGTGGCCCGAGAACTGGAATCGACAGCTGAACGTTCTCGGCGTTTAACCGCACAATATTCCCGAACGTTGGCTAACCGAGAACGGGAATCAAGCGCTGAACGTGATCAACGTGTGGCCTCGTAAAATTCTCGAACTGTGGCAGCCCGAGCACGACAACCAAGCGCGGAACGTTCTCAGCGTTTAGCCGCACAACATTCCCGAACGTTGGCTAACCGAGATCGGGAATCAAGCGTTGAACGTGATCAACGTATGGCCTCGCAAAATTCTCGAACTGTGGCAGCCCGAGAACGACAATCAAGTGCTGAACGTTCTCAGCGTTTAGCCGTACAACATTCCCGAACGTTGGCTAACCGAGAACGGGAATCTAACATTGAACGTTCCCGACGATTAGCTCAACAAAATGCACGATCTACTATAAATAGAACTCGCAGTATTTCATATTTTCGTATCTTAAGATGAATTTGTATGGTATAATAGAGAATATAATAGACAAACTGTTGTAGGGGGCTCTATGAACGCAACAAAACCCAAAACAATGGTTTTTAGAATATTTGTCTATTTGTCTGGATGTTTGAACACGCTAATCTCAGAAACGGCTTAACCGATTTGAATTTTTGATTTGAATTTGCGGTATTCAGTAATGCGTTGTGGTTTATTCAACTTAACATTTAAGGTTTGGTTTTCAATCGGTTCATAAATAAAAAAGTTATGTAGATCTAAAGTAATACGCAGGCGGAGCTGCGGGCAACAGCTAGTAATAGATATTTAAGGGGGCTCCCATACAACAAACGTGATTTTTTGCTGTTTTGGTACGGAACCTTATGTGCGCGAGTCCGACTCGCACGGGGCGAGTTTTTTTGAGTTAGATGAACTTATATTATGTGGGATTATACTTAATATAGGTAATATTTATTTAATTATATGTATTATGTTTTTTATTTTTATGTATGTATTTTTTCTGAATGACCTAGTGTCGAAAATAAACACAGCCAGCATTCTGGGAACCTTTCCACTCGGCAATGACGCGGAGGATTTTTTAAACGATATTTTGTAATGTAAATATTTTTAGTCTATAATTATTGTTTATTTTGTATATTGTAATTCTTATTGTAAATAAAAATAATTCGGAAACCATTTCAATTTCAATTTAAATATTAAGTAACTTTTAAAAAGTATCTAATTTGCTTTGATTGAAATAAAATGGTGTCATTTATATCTCGCATTGTAGATGTAATGTGTGCCTGTGCTCCTATAATACAGTTCTTAACTAGTACTACAGAAAACAGGTGAAGTTTCGAAAGCATATCAAATATATAAATGACTTGTTATCTTTATATAACTAGTGGTCGCCCGCGACTTCGTCTGCGTGGTAGTTTGGATTTTTTCCCGTTCCCGTCGCGCCGCGTCATATTTTGAACAATTCACATAATATCTTTATAAATTGTAGCCTATGTGTTATTCTGATGTATAAGCTATATTATTGTAAAGTTTCATTAAAATCCATTCAGTAGTTTTTGCGTGAAAGAGTAACAAACATCCATCCATCCATACATACATACATACTGACAAACTTTCGCGTTTATAATATTATTAGGATTCTACTGTACGTGTGTATGTCACTGAACTCCTCCTAAACGACTGGACCGATGTTGATGATTTTTTTTGTGTGTGTTCAAGGGGATTCGAGAATGGTTTAGATTCACAATTTGGTTCTTTTTTTTGCAGGACAACGTCTATCGGGTCCTCTAGTTTAAGTATAAAATGTTAGCATGAGTACTACATAATTTGTTTGTACCTAACTATAATGTATCTAATGCAACCTGTGAAAACCTATTGTATGAACTTTTTTGTTTGCTCAATAAATATTTTGTATTTAAATCCCGGTTTTGTAGTTTCAAAGGCTTAATAAGACAGACGAAGCTGCAAATAGCTCGTTACTTATTTACATGGAATCAACTAAGTGATAAACTCATTAAAAAATAAACCTTTATAGTATCCGGGTATACCCTTTTAACGCCTTTGGATTTATCTAATATTTAGCAAATGTAAAATTAACAGTCTTTGTTAACTTAACATAGTTACTCAATTAACTTAACATAGTCAGTAATTTTACTTAACATAGTCAGTAATTTAGCTTAACATAGTAAAAGTTAACATTCTTTGTTACTTAAACGTTTAGTCAATAATAAACCAATGAAAAAGGCCTCAAAAGGGCAGAAAGAGGACTATAAACGTGAGAAGTAATACCTACCGATAGGAGGAGCACCAAGCCAACCCGGCGCCCAACCAGCACCAAGTCCCTTTCTCTGCCTCGCCAGCAGTTGTATCGTCAGCGCATACGTCAGCAACATCACACCCAAGGGAATATAAAACGATATTATTGACCCAACAGCCTTGTATAAAGGGTCTGGTACTTGACACGAACCATCTATGAGTACCGTCTCAGGATTCTGTAAATAAAAACTAATGTTAGTTTAAATATTCAACAGTTGTTACGAGAAATATAACAATAAAATGTATTTCCATTGGTTTCTTGTAATGGTACACGTACACATATAAACGGGGTTGATGGAGCATTACCGCTATTAAGACAATCATAAGTGAACGTGAACGGAGGCTTATTGCTTATCTTACTATTTAAACTACACCAGTTCATTCAGGGTATGTCGAACAAAATAATTAAGTATGCATGTATGTGTCAAACTATCCTACTAATATTATAAACGCGAAAGTTTGTGAGTATGTAAGTATGTATGTATGGATGGATGGATGTTTGTTACTCTTTCAAGTAAAAACTACTGAATGGATTTTAATGAAACTTTACAATAATATAGCTTATACATCAGAATAACACATAGGCTACAATTTATAATGATATTGTGTGAATTGTACAAAATATGACGCGGCGCGACGGGAACGGGAAAAAATCCAAATTACCACGCCGACGAAGTCGCGGGCGACCACTAGTTTAAGATAAAATAAAACTAATACTAGTACAGAGGTCTCATCTCATACAAAGAAATAAGGCCGTGCTATTTCCCTAGCGTCTGTTATTTATAGTAGGGGAGACGTAGAACATCGACCTTCACCCACCTGATCACTTCCCAATATGCCAGTTATCATAGACATGTTTGTTCATGAATAATCATAACTTAGTAAAAAACAATGTCGCCCGTTCCGTATCTATGCATAGATCTTTACTACGCAACGGACAATGTCGCCCGTTCCGTATGTATGCATAGATCTTTACTACGCAACGGACAATGTCGCCCGTTCCGTATGTATGCATAGATCTTTACTACGCAACGGACAATGTCGCCCGTTCCGTATGTATGCATAGATCTTTACTACGCAACGGATTTTGATGCGGTTTTTTGCCAATGGAACGAGTGGTTCCCGAGGAAGGATTTAAGTACCTATATAATTTCTCAAGCGGGCGAAGCCGCGGGCGTCCGCTATTATTTGATAAAAAATACGTCTCGTTTACCAGATGGGTATAGGTCGATGTTCTACGGTTCCTAGAATATTATGTAAAATACCCAATAAATGTAGTTGAAGATTAATGGTCTTTCAATAGAGCGTCAGTGCACATACATGGCGGTACCTAATAAAGTATTATCATTTTTACAGACACGATAAATTACTCTTTAATTTTAATTTTTCCTTATAAACTCGCAGTGACACTACCTAGGACACTCAATTGTTCTAACTTTTTTGAAAATTTCCTACATTATTGATCATGTAAATGTATACTAAACATTTTTATGAACTCAATTTGGAGCTGAACCTTGTTAAGTTATGTATTTTATGGATGTTTGTAATGTTTTTTTGTTTTGTGTACCTGAATAAATAAATTAGGTGCTGCTACGCTGACGTCAGCCTGCGCTGCTGCATATTGAGCGGAGTGTTTTCGGTAACAGTAATAAGTCATTTAAAAATTTCATGTGTTTATTATTATTTATATTTATTTTGAGATAATATTTTGAAAGATACAAAAAGCGCGCGAAATTTCTCCCATAGGTTTAACATGTAAATTTTGGTTCCTCAAATAAATATATTTTGGCGTCTTTTTTAAAATTTCTGACTCCGTCACATTTTTTGCACTTAAATCTAGTTTAATTTATTTCAAAAATTTCTAGAATCCGCCAAGTAGTTACTGAGATACAGCGTTACATTTAATCGCATTGGAGTCGCTGTATGGAAGCTCTGTTCGCCTTCGGCTCACTCCGCTCAATAAATAAATTGAGTGCACACACACGCGTACTCAAATGATTGTCTGATTAATATATTAGTTCACGTGTAAGAAAAATATGGTAACTTTTTTGTTTACTAGGTATAACTCATTGCCATACATAGCTACGCTAGATATAGTTTAAAACTGTAGTAGTAAAGTGTGTTAACATTACTTATAATCGTAGTACCTTCGATCAAACGTAGCACGCGTAGAAGGTCTCGTTTTGAATTCAGTCCGCTACATAGTTACCGCTAGCAGGCCTATGTCACTCCCCTAACAATCGCAAAAAATACGTGACGTCAGCGATAACTTGAAGTTGTAAATCAGTAAGGGTTGTCTCTTGTTTGTGACACGGCATTGACCATAGAGTTGATATTGAGGCATTAACGTTATTATCATAATTATTGGTCAAATTATGCTGGTTTATGTCAAATTATATTTTACTTTACTGGGCAACCCTAACGTTCGAATGATGTTCTCTGTAAACAAAAGAATGTGCTTTAATTAACGTCGGAGCAAGTTCTGTATGTAAGTAGGTACTATTCCCTATTCTGTGCCACTAGGTGTTTAAGATGAGCGTATATTTGACTATACTCATACTTATCAGAGCGTGTAGAGCGTTCAATTCACTTTGTCAAACGCATGACTTTGACTTATTTTGCGCGAGCATTAAGCAACTTAAGGTTAGATTGCGCATGGCATTTTTTGAAGGCATGTAGTGTACCTAGTGTCGGGGCTTCTTGACATAAATATTTACCTGCCTATTGTTATTGCATTATTATTATTTATTACCTACCTAAATTGTACCAATTGCACTGTCTTCTATCATGGAATTACTATATTTACCTAAGTACTACATGTGGAAAGTTTTAATTGGCCTTTTTGTGTTATCTTTATTTTGTTTTGTATTTTAGCTGTAAGTTTTCCTAAAAGAATAAAATAAAATAAAAATATTTTATTCTATTGATCGTACACTACATTGATACATTTGGCTCCTTTAGTCTTAAGTACCTACATAACCTACAACTAATCAGTTATAGCTCTTAAAATTAAACTGGCAAGTTTTTAAAAGAATCCGTTTCTAATTAATTGAAACAAATACAATTAAGTAAGTTTGTTGTATTATTAAACGAAAGATTTCGTAAAAACCTTTTAATGTAATTAAACTTTTTGATTACATTTAGCGCTTGGCAAAGGTCAATTAAGTTGGGTGAAAGAATCGATAATTCGATTATATGGATTCACTTACCTTCGAATATTTCAAACTTAATGGAAGGGTCATGGCTGAAGACAAAACCCAAACGAACGCAATCTTGACTGTAACTCTTTTTCTTGTTTTGTTGCGTCCAAATCTCATAGGGTAACGTAAAGAGAGGTATCTGTTGGTTAAAACGATATTTTATTGAGTTAATAAATGTTTTTTACTCAAAGTCTTCTACACACATAAGTTATTAATATTATTTAGGTCAATAAAAATGTTTCTTAAGCATCGAATACCCAATTGCAAACACGGTTGCATACGTGGTTGAAAACCGGGTGCTTTGCTACGCGGCTTAACACCAATAGTGTTCAATAGAACATCATACGAATAGGACGTGAAGTGGTTATTGGGAGGTACTGAAACGCTTGTAGTAACAGTATGTGAATGATTTTGCTTGCTTACACGCCACAGACGTAATTTGGTATAACACAACTGTCTACAAGATTCTAAATCTCTGTATCAAACAGTCGTTTTAAATCGTGTATTCAATGCCTAAGAATCATCCTAGTAAAATCAGCACAAATAAAAAATCAGCATATCCTCATTACAACAGTAATACAATGGTAAAAATTTACTTAGCACAATGTTTTTATTTTTAAAGAGATCTAATACCAAACAATCTATGGATTCATCGAATGGGCGCCGGGTCCATATTGTGATAAAGTAGGGATCACATCGCAGGCAACTGAGACTTGCGACTCAGTTGTAGATTTGGGGTGACAACCTTGCGACTAGTCAGCGCTCACCTTTACCATGAGACGTGTTCATTAGTCAAATTTTGTAAGATCCTAACAGCGCCAGTTTGGATATTCATCCTAGTAAAGCTCTTGCTCTTGACAATCCGAGGTCTATCATAGGGTACCTCGTACTGATATACGTTGTTTGAGTTATCAATAAAAGAGTAGTTATTTTACCTGTCGACACTAATAGTACAAAGATGCATTATAGATGCGGTACACAACAGCACGTCGAGACAAATCCAAGTTAAACAGTAATTCGCAGATAGTGGAAAATATCCTGTAACAAACAACAATGGGTTAAAACCAAAACAGATTCTAGGTAAATTGTAGGGGTAGGGAGAAATTTTGTTTTGTTCCTACCAAAATTATTAGGTGCATCTGGCGATCAACGTCGATGCTGTAGCAAAAATTAAGGCTCTAATTAACGGAAGTGACGTTTTACGGTGCCTGACTGCAGAGATTATAGATGACTGTGTAACGTCTTGGCTGTTGGAATTTAGGTTCGTAGTACATAATCGTAATTGAGTTTGTACTTTAAGGTTTTACGGTAAAACATGTTGACACTAAATCTTAATTTAAGATTTCCAAAATAAGCATTTAACTATGTACTATTTATACACACATGTTATTTGCAAATAAATATATCTAATTGACACTTCTGTCAATATTTCAGAGCGTGCACGCCTACTAGCTGTTGGAGAATGGGAGTCAGGGTTATGGATCCAGGCGCTCCCATCGCCCAACATCGGTACAATGTTGGACGACACTACCTTCCGCATTGCCACTTGCCTTCGGCTGGGTACACCTTGTGTATCCCCGCATCATTGCACCTGTGGGGTAGCCGTCGATAATCTGGGACACCATGGCCTTTCTTGTAGCAGAAGCGCAGGTCGTATACCTCGGCACGCTATTCTAAACGACATAATTCGTAGGGCTCTTTCCACCGCAGGTCTTCCGGCCGTACGTGAACCAAATGGTTTAGCACGAAGCGATGGAAAAAGACCGGACGGTATGTCGTTGCTACCGTGGAAGATGGGAAGGCCTTTGGTGTGGGACGCTACATGCGTTGACATCTTAGCACCTTCACACCTTCCAAGCACTTCCGGATGTGCCGGCGCTGCTGCTGCATCGGCTGAAGGCTTTAAACGGCGTAAATATGCTAACCTAGCAGGTGATTACATATTTGAGCCGTTTGGGGTTGAGACACTGGGGTCATGGGGTCCGAGTGCTCGCCGCCTTTATAGAGACATTGCTAAACGCCTAATCGATGCTTCTCAGGACCAGAAGGCTGGCTATTTTCTGGCCCAAAGAATTAGTATCGCCATCCAACGTGGCAACACAGCCAGCATTATGGGAACCTTCCCAGTCGGCAATGACGCGGAGGATTTTTTAAACGATATTTTGTAATGTAAATATTTTTAGTCTATAATTATGTTTATTTTGTATATTGTAATTCTTATTGTAAATAAATCTTGTAAGTTTCAATATATCTTATCTTATCTTATCTAATCTTATCTTATACGGTGATTGCTAACGGCAATAGGCTCTTCTATTACTAACTACCAATTTTATTAATATTCAACTCGATTCATATTTTGCTATCCTGGATTGATAATTCCATTAATTCCAGTCAATGTCGAATTAGTAATTGACATTAATTGTATGATTTATCAATATAGGATAAAGCAATGGTAAGTAAAATATTTTTGATGGATTTTCGCCGAGTAACGCCTGGTTCCATCCAATATTCAATATAGGATAGCAAAATATGCATCGGGATTGAATATTGGAATTGGTTGTAAGTCACTGGTGAAATTTGGACGAAATTAACATTACTATCTACTCTTTCTACGACACATACGCAATTCTATGTTGTATGTATGTATGTAATATATGCTATTCTATGCTATTCTAATACAATTCTATGTTGTATGTAGGTAATATAATGCTATGCTATTTTTATCCCGCATATCATTTTGACAACGCTTTCAACAAATTTGCCAATAGAATTTTGGGTGTGACGATCAAACATGAGGTACGGGAGTGGACTCGATCGAATTAATAAACGATCGATCGCTTTAATATTAATTAGAAACAGAAGTTATCAAAACAGGTAACTCAAACTAATCTAAAAAATAAAAGGAAAACGGTATGCAAGTTTATGGAATACGTGGCATGCAATGCGCTTGGTAGGTTGCCTTTTAGGTTACCTCTGACGCTGGGCAAAAATCCAGGCCGAAACGCTCAATTGCAATACCGAACAACAACGTTTCCTTGTCCCGCACCGCGAACTAGGTTAGAGTAACTAGTTCTTCTGTGCGGGAAAAATCAAGCATTACCTTGACATTGGCGTAATCATCGATGATAATCGATGGTAACGTTCTTTTTTAAATGAAGATTTTGATTGAATGATATTTTTTTTTTTTTTTTTCACAATGAACACAATCAATAAACAGTTTACAGGCTGAATTTTAGAAAAGGTCTTGGATGGCCAAAAAAGGAAACTATAAGGGATAGCGAAAAATGCTCAAAGCAGTCACGAGCCCGATTTTGATGAAACTTAGAACCTCATCATTCGATTTTTGGAAAACCAATAATCTTAGCTGGGAATCGAACCCATTGATTTTGAAAAAAAACACATACTTTATTATTAAACCAATAGTGTCGCTGTTAAGGATCAAATTCTGCGAAGTAATGATATGCGGCAAATTTAAGGAAAATTTGGAATTTTAATAAAATCATGTACCTTTGTTTTTTTTTTTTTTATTCCGTGGGTCGCGGCCTTACCTACGTCCATTGCCGAGCACCTCTGGTAGAGACTGAGAGAATTCCCAGTGGCGCCCGGCGGATTTCATGTACCTAAATTTTGTATCATAATTTGTTTCGTTCGAAATCCCAGAAAAGATCGTAACTATTCCGTGTTTTAAATTATGTTCTGAATGATTCTGGCAGGCTGGTAAATTTTAAAGTAGAACATAATCTTGCTTTTAATTTTTTTTAATTAGACTGCTTCTTCTTTCGACGCCGGAGACTCGGGTTCGATTCCCGATCGGGATAAACTTTGTGTGAAGACAGATACGTTTGTACCGAAGTCTGGGTGCTTCATATGTATAATGTGTATGTATTTACAAAAAAAAAAGTATATAAGTATTTATATCAGTTTATCTAGTACTCATATCACAAGCTCTGCTTAGTTTAAGACTAGATGGCGTTGTGTGAATTGTCCTAAATAAAATGAGTGTTTGTGTTCCCGAATACCCGGGGTAAGTGCTGTGAACAGAATAGCTTCTATAACGTCAACCGCGCGATTACAAGTCCCGTTTTACCCTATTAGTTAAATCTGAACCAGATAGCTATTTCATAGATTATTAGCCGTGTTGAAGTAATGTTAAAGTTGTTTAGACTACGAGATGTATCGAGCTACGACTATTGTAGTTCAATCGTGTTTTAAAGTAATTAATAATATGTTATCGAAATTAAATATTAAGATCAGGCGGTGCTGAATTTCTTACCACAAAATATACAAGAAAACATTTAGGAAGGTGATGTTAAATTACTCCACCCCTAAATGCTATAATTATATATGTATTACCTATCTATATATGTTGTATACGTAATTACCTACTTATAAACTCGTAGGGAATGTTAGGACCAAGTAACATTGCCCTATCGAGGGAATAAAAATAAATTGTTAAAAATGTTTCTACCTAAAATTCTCTTAAGGGCTATCCACCTACGGCCTTAAGCAGTAAACCATAGTTTAATAAGTTTTAAATTGCTAATACCAAGAAAGAGAATCCAGGTTAATATAATTCATCTACCCGACATAGTTTATAGTGAAGCCGTACCATTTGGGTCGCGGCCTTAGACGGGAGACCGTTATTTTTCTGAAATTCATATTGTGATTAACGTAAATTCAAATACCTAGATCATATTCCACCTATCTGGAATATTCACTACTAGCAACCCTTAGCGCAAACTGCGCAAGTAATCTTTTTTTTTTTTTACTTTTTGTCAAATTTCTAATCTTATCGCACCACTTGAGACCACGACCTTTCCAACGGTGTGCCACACTTGACTGTGCGACTCTTAGTTTAGGAGGAGAAGCGGCTTCACTGGCGTATTATATATATAGATTATTTAAAATTTTACTATCTAGACGGCCATTGAAGGACTGTCATTTTAGGGTTCCCTAAATTAGTGAACCATTTTAAAGTATTAATTGTTTGATGGGAAATACGCATAACGCAGACTCTTTAGGAACTTCGTCTCCGATACGTAATAGGTAGAAAAATAATCTTTTGAAATGTACCCACATTTGAGTTGGGCCAATGAGTGAATTTTTGCCTCGAAAGGGGCCAGTTTCCCAAGGTATGGAGGACGGGGAAACTGGTTCTGATCCGTGAGGCGGGACGGCCGGTGAACTCACCGTCCGGATACCGGCCGATCGTGTTGCTCGACGAGGTGTGTAAGCTCTTTGAGCGAATTATCGCGGAACGCCTCGTCGAGCATCTCGCGAGTGTGGGGCCAGACCTGGCGGATAACCAGTTCGGTTTCCGTCGGGGACGCTCCACCGTGAGCGCGCTCATGCGCGTGAAGAGCCTGACGGAGGAAGCAGTCTCACAGGGCAAGGTGGTGGTGGCGGTGTCTCTTGACATCGCAAACGCTTTCAACACCTTGCCATGGAGCTGCGTTAGGGAGGCACTCGTGTATCACGAACGCCTCTCTACCTCCGTCGTATTGTCGGGGCCTATCTCTCGGAGAGGGCCATAGCTTTCCCCAGCTGGCTTGGGCCAGCACGGCGAGATGTGTCGTGCGGTGTTCCACAGGGGTCGGTCCTGGGGCCGCTTCTGTGGAACATCGGCTACGACGGGGTGCTGCGGGGTGCGTTGCCTGAGGGCGTCGGCGTAACGTGCTACGCTGACGATACCCTCGTCACGGCGCGGGGTGCAACGTGGGTCTGGGCGTGGATATCCTCTCGCTGGAAACCATGCTCCAAGCCATGGTCTCCAGCGCGAGTAGGTGGAACGTGGCCGTGTCCTTCTGCGAGCAAGTCATGCTCGCGAAGGAGGAGGCCGAGAGAGAGAGGGAGCGTACCCTTCCCGCCGAGTTCCGTAGTCAGCGGCGAGGGCGCCGCAGACTCGTCTACGTCCAGGACCATTGACCTCCATGATCGGGGCCTGAGGACGGCGGGATCACCACCCACCGTCCTTACAGAAGCAGGCTAGAAGGGTTGCGTGCTGCGGGGCCTTTGCCCCATAGCACGCAACCAGATTCACTCACTGACGCGGGATAAAACCCTACCCCAACGACGCGGGATTCTCATCCCGACCTAACCACCGCAGAGACCACAGAGGTGGTCAAAGTCCGCCGGGCGCCACTGGAAATACGTTCTGCTTGTAACCAGAGACGCCCGGCAACGGACGTTAGAGCGGCCGCAGCCCTAGGCCGCGGAATTAAAAAAAAAAAAAAAAAAATGAGTGAATTTTATTATCGAATTATTATTGAATTCTTTCGTTGAGACTTTCTGCCGCCGGTCGGAGACCGATATATAGGGACGAGCCAAAGTCTATGTTTCCCTGTTCCCATGTTTGTACTCGTATAATCCTGTGTAATGTGTAAACTTTTCATGTACCCTCATTTAAATAATTGTGCAGTGCATCCGACAATTAGGGAATCTGTACAGAGATTTACATGTGGGGCCTACGGCAAGCGGTGCCGAGCCGGAATCTAATCCGTTGCTTCCTATCCAGAACTACCTTGGGGCTCAGATAAGCCATCTATTGAGAATATCTACGCCAGATGCTGAGCGACTAGATGCTGCGTCGGCGCTGCTGTGGCCATCAACCCGGAAATCATTGGAGGACACCAACGGATCCTGCCGGCCGACCGCCCATCGCCTGTGGACCCCAAGTTAAGTGCACCGGGCACTTCCGCAAACAGTATTGTGATCCTATACTATCGACACACTCATAGCTACTTGTATTATTTAAAACCCTAGGTTCCTGCTAATAAAGTAACGTTAATTGTTTTACGTCGTTTTGATTTAACTTCCTAGCAGGGGCCGTATCACACGTATTTGTGACGAAGATTTAGAAATAGCTATATTTTGACCTATTTTGAGTCATTCCCCGCTAATTCCACTCGAAACGCAGCAGAAACCATTCAAGTGTCTCAGGCTACGATATGTAAAGTTTAAAAAAAACACAAGTATAAATGTTACCGCTCCGGACGCATTGTGCAAAAGTTACATCCAGGAGATAATTGAGCGAAGCGAGCCGAAGGCGAGCGGAGCTCTCAACGGGTGACTCAAATTAATTTTCAAACGATTTATATTAAATTGTTTCTCGGCGAATACTCGGCCGATTTCGGATTTTCTTGCACTCATTAATAGCTTATAGAATTACCCAGGTTATTACGATGCCAGAATTTTGAATTTAAACTCGCTTCACACAAATATATGCTGCAGCGTAACGGTACGTTTCGCGACTGCGGCGACCTAGTTTAAGACGGCTTGATTTTTGCAATTGGTTAAATCGGAAACTCGACAACGACAGACATTTCTTATCCAATATTTTATTTTCTGACGAAACAATTTTTTCTAATAATGGAATGTATAATCGAAATAATAAACATTTCTGGTCACAAACTAATTCTTTGCGGGTAACCGAAGCGCATCGCCGCCAGGTGCGATTTTCATTTAATTGTTGGTGCAGTATTTTGAAGGACCGAGTACTTTATGACGGAACGTTGACGACTTTTAAATATGTTGAAATTTTGAATGAACTGTTTGAAGAGCTGGAGAATTTGCCATTGGCCCAGATCAACCAGTTATTTTTTCAACAAGATGGAGCTCCAGCCCATAATAGCCGTATAGTAAAAGAGATTTTGGTTCAGCAGTTTGGCGACAATTTTATTGCAACGCATGGTCCTGTGCCTTGGCCAGCGAAATCCCCGGATCTTACCCCATAGATTACTTTCTCTGGGGTATGTTAAAAACGAAATTTACAAAGACACGTATGATACAGTTGATGACTAGAAACGTTTTTTGGAGAATATTCTAAACGGAATCAATAACATTGTAATATTGAATGCAGTACGATCCTTGAGGTCTCGAATCCAGCTATGTATTGAAAACAATGGTCTACATTTTGAACAATTAATTAGTTAACGTAAGAAAAATAAAATGTATTTTGTTAAAGATGAACTCTTTCCTTACTTTGCCGTATGTCATTACTTCCCGAATAAGATCCTTAATAGCAACACTCTCTTACGGTGTAATAATATAGGGTGTGTTTTTGTTAAAATAAATAGGTTCGATTCCCAGCTAGGATTATTGGTTTTTCAAAAATCTAAAGATGAGGTTTTAAGTTTCATCAAAATCGGGCTCGTGACTCCTTTGAGCATTTTTCGCTATTCCTTATAGTTTCGGATTTGGCCATCCAAGCCCTTTTCAAAAATTCACCGTGTTTGCGGCCTTATCGCTTAGAAGTGACATCTTGCAGGAAACCTTTAGGACGGTTCCCTGGTTCCCTTCCAAAAGGTGTGAACAAACACTTACAGATTGACAATGGGTAATTACTGTCCATTGTTCACTGGACATTCTGACACGGGAACATATTAAACTTACAGAGTAATGACTTATTGAGTTCCCCACCGTGTCCCTTTAAGAAATGTTCTCTGTGTGACATATTATTTATTGAAATCGCTTCGTTTTTACGCGTGATTGTGTAACAAAAAGATATTTGTCGTAAATCATTGTCAAATCTAACGCATTTTACGAAACTTGATAGATATACCAATTAACTACTCATAAAAGCAACATAAAACCAACATCAGAATCTGTCCATTTGTGGACGCCAGTTGGCCTATTTCAGAGGTGATTTATAGAATAATGGACGATCAAACAACAGCCGGTCACAAAAACATACAGAATTTAACGTAGGTAGCAATTTCACTGAATAAACATTAAACACCTCGTTGTAAGTTAATATTTACATCCTAAATTATTTCATAGTTATTTTACAGTATTTGTTTTACTTTTAAGAGTTTTCGAAACGAAAATCTCTTACACAACAGTAATGTCCGTCCGTGAACAACTTTCAACTCGACAACGGTAAGAGCTAGAGACTCAGTGTAAACGCCAATCGACTTAGCATAGTCAAACCCCCTCCAAAATGAATTTGACCTTTGACCTCTGATCTCAAGGTCAAGGTCAAAACGACGTCTAATCGAGAACTGTAATAGTTAGAGACTCAAGACCAGCTGCAATCAACTCAGCATGATCAAAGACCTCTAAAATGAACTTGACCTTTGACCTCTGATCTCAAGGTTAAGGTCAAAACGAGATCAAATCGAGAACGGTAGTAGTCAATCAGTAATATAGACACAAATAGTAATATATAATATACACACAAATCTTCCCTTCCCTTTTAATCTTGGGAAGATTTGTATGTATAGTTATAGTTTTCAGTAAGTGTAAATAGTATTTTCTTCTACTGTTAAATTTCCTTCTAGTGCTAAGTAAATATGATTAAAATCTATGACTCACAATAATTAAAACGAATATTTTATATTATCTTAATTATTAAATTAAGTAGTACTTTTAGTTTGTAGTAATTTTGTTATCACTATAGAATATCCATAATCACTCTGTAAAATAATAATATAATAATTTAATATGTAATTAATATAAACAAAACCAAAATAATACATTTTTACCAAAGGCTACGTCCGGAACAACTAAATATAACCTATTTATTTATTTAACACCACTTTTACAATATCTTTACAGCTAGCCAATGCGATATTGCAAGTTATAAAATTACGACACAGTACAATTACAATTTAAAAACCTATCAATTAAACAAATACAATTAATAAATCCTATTAAATCAAATAAATATAATCACACAAAAAAAAATAAAAAATCGAAAATTAAATTAAGCATGTCAAATAAATGTCATGTCTAATAAAATCTAATTAAATCCAATACAATCAAATAAAAATCGAATAAAATCAAAATTAAATTAAATTAAGCAAAGTCAAATAAAATACAATCTAATAAAATCAAATAAAATTCTATGTAATAAAATCAAATAATATTTAATAAAATGAAATACAACCAATGTCCAACAACAACAATGTTTATATCTGTGATTGTGATTATAATACATTTAACTACATATGGTTAGCAATAATGCACCGCTTTGTGACCTCTTGTAGATTCGGCAGGGTGCAACTAAATAAGTCAACATGTTCCGCTATAATGTTAATGAGCCGTATAGCGCGCGACACGGGGGCAAATGTGAGCAAGTTTGTCCGCGCCACTGGCACCCTGAGAGTAGGGGGGCGGCGACGCGCTCCCACATACCCGTCCGGGGCCCAAAGCTGGAGCTGCGCCAGCACCTCAGGGTGCTGCACTCGGCCCGTCAGCACGCGCCACACGTACACCACCAGTGCCACGTCACGCCGCACACTCAGCTGCTCGTACCCGACCATACCGAGAACGAACAAGCTGGGGTACATCCGTGGGTACTTGGGGTATACCCCATATTCTTTGTAATAAAGAAAGCGAGTAAATTTGTTTTGAATTTTTTCCACCATGAGGCTATATTTAGCCTCATGAGGATTCCAAATTATAGCTGTAGATTCAAGGTGACTGCGAACGAGTGAATTGTATAATATTTTTAATACATTAGTGTTATTAAAATCCTTGCAATTTCTTAATACAAATCCTAGAACAATGAGGTAGTGGATAGAGTGTATGTATCAAAGTTTTTGGGTATTTTGATAGACTCTCAATTGAATTGGAAGGCCCAAGCTGATGACATTTGTCTGAAGCTGAGTAGATCGGCCTATGTACTCTACAGCCTCAGAAATAAACTTGACATAAAAACGGTGTTAGTAGCTTATCATGGTCTCATTTTATCTACATTAAGGTTCGGAATTATATTTTGGGGTCATTGTAGTGAAAGGGAGAGTATTTTCAAATCCCAGAAACGTTGCATAAGGTCTATGTTCAACCTAAAAACTACGGAGAGTTGTGTTCCTATTTTTAAGACCCATAGTTTGTTAACCTTCCCTAGTCTATATATACTTGAGATTGCCCTCTTTGTCAAAAGCAACCGAGATCTCTTTAAATCTCTCGAAGAAACCCGTATCAGAACGGTATCTATGAGATCACAGTACCAAGGTTAATTGAGCACTGGACCGCACTTCTTAGAAAAAGTGTTTTCGGAATGGCACCTGAGATTTTTAACAAAATACCACCCAGCGTCAAAGAACAGCTCTTAGGATCTTTTAAATGGAAACTCAAAAAGTTTCTGGTGGAGAAATGTTATTACTCAATAACTGAGTTTCTTAACGATGACCTGTAATAATGTAATCCTGTATTGTTGACATAATTATGTTAGTTTGATAATTGTAATTGTAATATGTTCTAAATGTGACTTATTATGATGATATATATGACTAGCATTGGGTATATATATTATGTATCATCATTCACCGAGCCTTTTCCCAACTCAGTTGGGGTCGGCTTTCCAGTCTAACTGCGATTCGGGTATATGTATTATGTATATTGTATATAAATAGTCAAGTAAGACTTTGCGTTAAGAAAACTAAGAATGTTATCTAATATATTATGTAAACTTTTATGTTCATATCATATTTCCATTTCATATTTCCATGTCATCATATCATATTTCATATTTTCATGCTGGCCTGGGAGCGAAAGAAAAACATAGAATGTGCCAGCCCTAACTCAACCCAGGGGTGTCGTAGAAGGCGACCGTGGGAGACTGCCTGGTGCATAACAACCGGCACTGGTAGGCAGTAGGCACCCAACAGGCGGAGGGCAAACCGCCTACAATAACATTCCCAAGGAGGGTTGACGTCAGGCAGGTGGCCGGTCATAAAAACTCATAGCCAAAACCTTTAGCAACATGACAGGTAAAAAAAGAAAGCGACTTAGAGTTAGGGCGTACCCCACAGGCGACGCGCAGGGACAGCACCCGGTACCTGTGGGAAGAGGACAAGGGTTGTCGCATCGGGGGTGGATGCGATGTAAGACGCAAGCCCATAGCGAAAGAGAAGTAAGACTGAGATATGCAAGTTGGAATGTTGGGTCTATGACTGGGAAAGGAAGAGAATTAGCCGATGTGTTTAAAAGAAGAAGAATAAATGTAGCTTGTTTGCAAGAGACTAAGTGGAAGGGCGCAAGTGCAAGAGAGATTGGTGAAGGATATAAGTTACCTATATTACAGTGGGAGTGATGGAAAAAGAAATGGAGTTGGTGTAGTATTGGACGTTAATCTGAAAGAAGGAGTGACCGACGTGAAAAGAGTGAACGACAGGATAATAGTTGTGAAAGTAGTATGTGAGAGTCTGGTGCTAAATGTGATCAGCGTGTATGTACCACAGAGCGGATGTGATGACAGGGAGAAAGAAAAGTTTTGGGAGGAATTTGATACAGTTATGATGAGTATACCAGAAAGTGAGGAAATATGTATAGGAGGTGATGATGAAACGGGATCCGCACCTAATTACATACAAGAGTGGTATTCACTTGACACAGATCGACTACTTTCTTATCCGGAGGAGTAGGTTGTTCTGTGTCAAAAACTGTAAGGTACTGCCAGGGGAAGGAGTAGTGAAGCAACATAAACTACTCACTCTCGACTTAATTGTCAAAGTAGTTCCACAAACACGCCAACAGCCCCTACCTCCCCGAATCAAGTGGTGGTTGATAGAGAAGAATGAATATGCAAGCAAGTTTAAAGAACGAGTGGTAAATAAAATGATAATAATGAAAGATATGGTGGATAAATCAGTGAATGAGTGTTGGAATGAAATGGCAAGTTGTATCAGGAAAGAAGCAAAATAAGTGTTTGGCGAAACGAAAGGTAAAAGTGTTATTGATAGGGATACATGGTGGTGGAATAAGGAGGTACAGGAGGTGATTAAAGAAAAGAAGAATGCTTTTAAGGATTGGCAGAAATAAAAAGGGAACGAAAGTGAAAAAGAAGCAAAAAAGGTAAGGTATAAGGAATTGAGTAAAAAGGCAAAAAAAGCGGTAGCGATAGCTAGATCCCAGGCTCAAGAACAACTACTTAAAGCCCTTGATGGATCTAAAGGCCAAAAAGAAATTTACCGCTTAGCGAAAGAAAGAGAAGATAGAACGAAAGATGTAAAACATGTGAGATGTATAAAAGATGAAAAGGGTACAGTTTTAGTAAAAGAGGATGAAGTAAGAAATCGATGGAAAGTGTATTTTGAAAAACTTATGAATGAAGAGAATACGTGGAGTGGAAATTTAAATGAGGGACGTGTAACTGTAGGTTTAGTGAAGGATATTGCCAAAGATGAAGTAAGAACGGCGGTACGAAATATGAAGAATGGGAAAGCCGTAGGGCCCGACGGCATTCCAGTGGAAGTGTGGAAGAAATTGGGAGAAGATGGATGTCTGTGGCTGACTTTATTCTTCAATAAGTTATTGTATGAGGTGACGATCCCCGATGAATGGTGCAATAGTTCACTAGTGCCCATTTTAAAAAATAAAGGTGATGTACAAGACTGCAGCAACTATCGAGGAATAAAGCTAATGTCACACAGTATGAAAGTTTGGGAGAAAGTGATAGAGAAACGAGTGCGAGAGAAAAGCGAAGTTACCCAAAACCAGTTCGGATTTATGCCTGGTCGCGGGACTACAGACGCCATATTTGCACTCCGCCAGCTCTCTGAGAAACATAGGCGTGCACACAAAAACTTGCATATGGTGTTTATAGATCTCGAGAAGGCATACGACCGGATACCCAGAACGGTTTTGTGGTGGGCTTTGAGAGAGAAAGGTGTGTCTGGGAAGTATGTAGAGTTGATCTGTGCAATGTATTGTCGATCGAGAACCTACGTACGATGTGCTACTGGCAACACCGACGAGTTCAGTGTGGAGGTAGGCCTGCATCAGGGCTCAGCGCTAAGCCCGTACCTCTTCCTGTTAATAATGAATGCCTTGACATCGGAGATACAGGAAGAGACCCCCTGGTGTATGCTATTTGCCGATGACATTGTTCTTGTCAGTGAAGACGGGCTTGAGGTACAGAGCAGACTGGAGAAGTGGCAGTGTAAACTGGAGAGTGTAGGCTTGAAAATCAGCAGAACCAAAACGGAGAACATGTTCTCTGATTTCGGCGGTCTCTCCAGCTTTACACCCATAACGCTAGATGGCGTACCATTGCCAGTCTGCTCCAGCTTCCGAAACCTCGGCTCTCTTATCCAGGACGATGGGGAAATCGATCGTACAGTGAAGCACAGAATTGACGCAGGTTGGATGAAATGGCGGCAGGTCAAAGCCACTATAACAATTATAATTAACAATTTACTCCGAAACTTAAGGGGAAAATTTACAAGACTGTCGTCAGACCTGCCGTCCTGTATGGACTTTCATGTGTGGCCGTAAAAGCGACGGATGAAAGAAAACTGCATGTAGCGGAAATGCGAATGTTAAGATGGATGTGTGGTGTAACAAGGATGCATAAAGTAAGGAACGAGTATATTAGAGGAAGTTTGAAAGTTGCCCCAGTAAATGAAAAAGTGAAAAGCGAACGGCTATCATGGCATGGACATGTTATGAGAAGAGAGGAAAGTAATGTGGTAAGAAAGGTACAAAGTATGAATGTAGATGGCCTGAGAACTCGAGGTAGGCCCAAGAAAAGATGGATAGAATGCGTGAAAGAGGATATGACCCGGAAAGGAGTGACTGAGGAGATGACGTGTGACAGGGATGTATGGAAGATGAAAACATGTAGCGCCGACCCCAAATAAATGGGATAAGGGCAGACAGATGATGATATATGACTAGCATTATGCAGAAAATTTCGTATTAAAATGTTTGACTTGTTAGATATAATAAATAATATTAGTAGTAACTTCATGACATAAATTTAAACTCAGAAGTGATATTTGTGTGCCGGAATGGCAGAATGTATATGGAAGCAAAAATTGTATTTACTATCTCATTGTAATTACCTATTTGAGATCTTGACAATTTGTAAAAAGGAAATATATTATAGTTTTTTTTAGTGTACAATTTTTTATATTTACAAGATCCAATAGTTCGATTAATAAAAGGTTTAACAATAAAAACATTTTTAATTACTTACATTATTTATTACTAATGAAATGAAATGATTTATTTATTTGTATAGGTCACTAAATGGCTCTTACAAACGTCAGTAGGTACGTATATTATATTATTATTATTATATTATATTAAAAATATTTTAATTCCAACAGCCAGGACAGATGTTACATACCACTAAAATAGAGTCTCTGCAGTCCGAGCATCGCAATGACATTTATCTAAGATACATACTAATGTTTGTGACTTCGCCTGCGCGGTATATTTTCTCGTTCTCAATTCCCATGTGATACCACTACCAGGATAAAAAGTTGCCTATTGAGCTTAGGAACAACCTATTCCGTATGTAGATTTCTGCCATATAAAATCGAGTGCCTGAATGATATATTTGAATTCTACTTCTCCACCGAAACAACCGAAATAAAATGCCTTTGAACATAATAATTCATACAACAGGTCGTAAGTAAAGTTTGGCCCTGTTACCCTGGCAAACTAATGTAATCCATTAATTTACTGGATAGGTAAGGCACGTGTTGTGTTTCAATTATGGTAGGAACAATCTAGTTCTGTAATTGTTATTGCTTGGGTGTCTCCTTATTACTGAACTCAAAGTATATATTATTTTGACTCAAGCTTGTTAATATAGACATAAATGCGTACACACTTAATATTACTATTGTGATGACTTCAGTCTGTTCCCGAAGGGATAGGTAGAGACAAATTGTGCGCCTAGTTTTCACATAGATATAGAAGGGGGTGAGCTTATCTACCAGGGTTGCCTATCGTTTAAGCGCAATATAAAGAAACTTATGTCTAAGTTATAGCACTTAAATTTTTGGATTTTTTTTTCTATCAATATTTTTTTCTATTTATTTCTATGTCAGAAGATGTCAAGGTGGAAAAAGGGATGCTTAGATGGTTCGGACATGTAGAGAGGATGGATGACAGGAGATTGACAAAACAGATACATGAAGCGAGTGTGAATGGACAAGCCAGTAAGGGTCGACCAAGGCGAACATACTGCGACCAAATCGCAGATGCCCTAAATAAAGGCCAGGTTAAAAGTACCTACCAGTAACCGGCGAGCATGCATGAAGACATTAATGAAAGTTGAGGAAGCGAAAGAAGTATGCCAGGATCGTAGCAGGTGGAAATCCGTGGTCTCTGCCTACCCCACTGGGAGAGAGGCGTGATGTTATGCATGTATGTTATTTCTATTTTGTATTTCGTTAATATTGGTTATTCGGTTTTTTTATTCGTATTTGGTATCTTTGATTTTACTTTAGGCTATTCATTTCCTACATTATTGGTCATGTTGAGTATACATGTTTAGGAACTCAATTTGGAACTGAACCTTGTTAAGTTATGTATTTTATGGATGTTTGTATTGTGTTTTGTGTACCTAAATAAATAAATAAATACCGCTTACTGGGAGATGTTATGCTATAAAAAATATCTGTCACTATTCAGAATTTGATCTTGAATAGCAGAGTAAAGACCATTCTCCGAGGTCAAATTTTTCACCTACAAGCAGTGCAACTGCTGACTGAGGAACAAGTCTCAATACCTGAAATGTTAATGGCTGCTATGCTAGCATTGTATTATAATACCATGGGGTGATAAACCATAATATGGGGACACCATAACAAACAACCAAATTAAAATGAATTTAAAGAATATTAACTAAGTTCTTATCTTCGAGTAATCGGGAGAAGATGCAAGATTATGATTAAAGACCTGATGGATTTCGCGTTATAGGATCATCAACGTCGTTATGATAATAAAATATGAAACTTAAAAACTGTACAATTCACATGTGAACTCTCGTCTCTTGTAACATGAATGTAGCCAATTATGGAACATCTGATCGACCCCTTGTTCCATTAGCAACATTATTCACAATGCTTTGTGAGCCATCATCCATCAAAGCATTTCATACGAATATAAACTGAAATTATTTATATGGTGCATAAATGAAATTGTGAATGATTTCTTTTGGGTTGTTTGGAATAAAATCTCTCTCCCTTCCTCTCCCTTCTTTACAACATCTTGTTTAATCCTTCTACTCCTTCCTACTTAAAGGCTCGGTTCGAGTTCCTACATGACACACATGATAGGTGCCTGAGATCATCAGAGAATCTACGGTTGAGAATGCCTCAGCACTCTACAAGCATTTTCGACAATTCTTTTACCGTAACAGCTATCCGTTTGTAGAACAAGTTACCTGTAGAGATAAGGCGAGCCGAGACACTACATAAATTTAAATCTCTGGTCAGGGATCACTACCTTGAGTTGCAACTTCAATGAGCGGCAGAATCTTACTTTATAATATATACTCCTCTTTATTCGGTGCCTACGTACTTATGTATTTATACCATCGTTTGACATTATGATACTGTAAATATAATAATATATACATATATATATTTGTGTGTGTGTGTGTGGGTTTAAGTGTATATACTACATGTATGTATTAAGTATTTATATTAGTTAAGCACCTTTTCATTCTACAAGATCTTTCCATCCAAAGGTTGCCTGGCAAAAATCGCTTTATCGATAAGGCCACCCATTGTACTGCTCTTAGATATAGTAAGCTCTGTATACATTAATACTGTATTGGCGTACAATAAAGCATATATAAATAAATAAATAAATAAATAAAATATGTCGCCTTTATGCGGGCTTAATTTCCATTTGTAACATGATTAAGCAATAAATAGGTATATAATATATTTTTATCGTAACTCTTACCGTTATGCCCATATCTCGTGCTATTTTCTTTATGCTTTGTTCTTGCTCCCAGAGAACAATAATTTTAGCTTTCAAAAATGTTGTTAATCGAACCGTACTTTCAATTTACTCAAAAAACTGATCAAAAACTTAATAAATTGAATAATATTACGAGGAGGATTAACACCAATGCAAATTACCACGAATTATAAAGTTACCTTCAATCACAGTTTAGTAAATAAGGCAAAGAAGTATTCTAATTGCAACCTTAGCGCACTGTCACAGATATTATAATACTATAGCCGCAGCTCATACAGCAGATAAGTTTTTGAAGTAAAACATGACGGTAGTGCACAAGCTGTATTAAGCGTAATCAATAGATTACGCTTGATACAGCTTGTGCAATAAGTTCAATAGAACTAAACGAGAAATCTATACTAATTTCAACCTTATCTTTTAGTCTATTGAGCTGTTATTATTATCACATATGGTGGAAGTTGAAATTTAAACCTTAAGGTCTAGAAAATTACACCGTAATCAACTTTGTTCGATAAAAGGAGTAATGCTATTCATATTTTCGCCATTATTATCAAGTGAACCGATAGCCTAGTGGTATAAGACACGGCCTAGGTGATTGGCTGGCGCTGGAGATGCGAGTTCGTATCCTCAAACAGCACATAAATTAATTTATTTATTTTATTTATTAATTATTTTTTTGTGAGTAAATTGTATCTTGGTATACAATTGAGCCGAAAGACGAAAAATATCAGAAAATTACAAATTAATATGAACATGCAAAAAAAAGGCAGATGAAGCTGCTCAGTCGTTCGCAGCTCAGCGAACGATCGCATCACGTGACGTCATTCGTGAGTCATGTGACGCGGCGATATTCAGTATATTAAGTAAACATTTTTTACTTCACTTAGGGTATTGTATTTTGTCAATAAATTTAGGTCAGGTAAAATTTAAAAATAAGTAACACCAATTTAACTCAGATAAAAAAACTGTATTCTCAACTAGGAATGGAAAGAGGAAAGAAAAAAACCTAGAAATGTAATTCGAGAAATAAATTAATATTGTTTATGCAATAAGCCTATCTTTTCTTACAAACCTCATACCTACTATAAAATTTGATTCCTTAAATATTAATTAACAAAAAGTGCTTAAGAAAATAAAAAAAATATTATATGAATAAAAAAAGAACTTGTGTCCGAGGATTTGAACCCCGGTTGCCGTGTCCACAAAGCATCGGTCATAACCACTAGACCAACATGCCATATACACAATGATTCAAAAAACTTTTATGCTTTCATGTCATTATCAAGGGGGGTTCCTTTTCTCTGAAGCTTACTGTACTAGCGACAGTACTGACAACGGCTGTCATTAACGATGAATAGAATAATTGAAAGGATAAGAAGGCATCTTAGTTGTATTGGTTGTAACTGGTTTAATTGCGGCTTTAGTTGACAGTGGCACTAACGGTTATGACAGTGGCACTGATGGTTATGACAGTGACACTGCCTGCATCAAATACATAAGATACAATTTTCAACCGACTTCCAAAAAAGGATGAGGTTCTCAATTCAACTGTACTGTTTTATGTTTGTTACCTCATATCTTCGGACTGTACCTAAATAGCACGTATATGAACATGCAAAAAAAAGACATAGTATATATATAGGTATAGTATATAACTAGGTGTGCACGGCGGGTCGCGGTGCAAAATTGAGCTGAAGCGAGACTTTCTATCGCGGTATATAACTCAATTCCTCCGCGGTATGTCCAATTTCTGAATTTTCTTTTCATTGATTTTTTTTTTAATTTTTTTTAATTTTTATTTTTAATATTAATTTATGTACACACATAACGAAAGACGAAAAGAAATATCATTAAGGGCACCACTTATTTCAAACGAAATCTCTTCCAGTGGGCCAGGGGATGGAAATGCTAGGTAGAATAAAGTTAATGTGTGCGTAGATCGGTAAGAAAATACATACAAATATATAAGTACAAATTATACAGAATACATACACATAAATATAAAGATAAACATAACCTAAATATTATAAATATATATACATACCGATAATTCAGGGCAGAGAGGAGAGATTCACTTTTCTCTTAAAGGTGAAGATAGTGTTACAGGATTGTTGATTTTTTTAATTTTTTATTTCTTTTTTTTGAACTGATGGTCTATTTGACCTCTTTAAAGGCTGCTACACACAGTGCCGGCATGGCCGCCGGGCTGTGCCGGCGGGTTGCGCGGGTTGCCGGCGTCCTTTCAGGCCCTTCGCTGCGTTAAGCGGGTGGCCGTCGCGGGTGGCCGACGCGGGTGTCCGCGCCGTATGCCCGCCTGCCCGGCGCGGGTCCACGCGACGGGCTCCCGTCTATCGCAGCGACGCTAATATAATTTTGATCGCGCGGGTGTACAGTCGAAATGGATTATTTATTGATATATTACTTAACCAAAAGACGACGACGTGAACAAAGGCTTTAGCCAATCAGCCCATATGTCACGTCTAGACTGTTGTGTGGAGAATTTGTAACCAACTTATTTCAAAGACTGTACCAGCACGGCGCGTGCGACACGGATAACGGAGCGGCGCTCAATGATTTTGTAGAAACAGACCCGCTCGCGTGCTCCGTCGCGCGTACGACGCGTGTACCGTCGCACGCGACGCGGGGCCCGCTGCCCGCGTCGCGTGGGATGGCTATCCGCCTCACGCAGCGCTGCTCTTGAAATTACATGAATCAAGCACGCGGAGCGGACACCCGCGACGGGAACCCGCTTAACGCAGCGAAGGGCCTCATACATACATGACTGCGGAATGATGCTTGGCGGCAATGCGCGGCCTAAGCCGGCGGCAGTGCCACTCGGCATAAACCCGGCGGCACTGCCGCCGGCACTGTGTGTAGCAGCTTTTAAGGTCATATGTATGGCGCGCGCGTTATGTGTAATTCTCTCGGTATAACTGTTTAAGTCCTCCTGGAACAGGCTTTTCGGTGATTATTCCTCCGTGGTCACTTCGAAGTTTCTGATTTCAGATATATGCACTCACGAGCATGGTCACTGCCACCATGCAGTTTGAGGAAGATCGGTTCAGCCGATCAGGAGGAGTATTCCGGCAAGTGAAAACCCTCGAGTGTAGTAATAGGAGAGGATAATAAGAATAATGCATGTGCTTCCTTGTGAAATAAATAAGTTATGTGATGAAATATTGTTAAAACAAATGTATGGTACCTGAAATAAAGGCTATTTGAATATGAATCTTCGGACTGGGAACCGCTTTTGAAAAATTTTTAGAATTGGAAGTTACTTTTCCCCAAGTATTTTAATTTGGTCCCATTCCGACACCTATTTAGTCCCTTTATGGTAGTTTGAAGTCGGTTGCTGTGTCAATTTTTTCATTCTCTAGTCAATAATAATTACCATTCTGTTCATCCGAACCTAAATTTCAACAACGATTACTGATTTTTGAAAAATACATATAGGTAATACCGATTTTCCTGTAATAATGTCAAACTAATAAGTCTCATAATTAGTTCCTGGGTATGGTAGGGTATGGTAATTGCGTTGCGAATCTAGTAAGTTGCAAATCTGTAGAAGTGAGAATCTGGTCAAATGCAACTAGCCTAATAATAGTATAGTCTAATAGTTGAAAAAAATAGCATCTTACCTCTAACTAAGGTTAGTATCCCAAGCGGCATCACCAATATTGCCACCAGTAAATCAGTTATCGCCAGTGACATCAAAAAATAGTTTGTAACATTCTGCAACCTCCTTTCCAAATATATCGCTAGACAGACCAATACATTCCCAGCTGCAGTACAAACTACCAACATTAATGCAGCCAAAGCCCACCAATTGTTCATTTCATTATCATAACTAGTAGTAATATTACTTGTTTCATTTTCTATATTACCAAAGTTGCTATCTATAGTATAATTGACTATTTCTTCAAACAAGGTATTGTCTGATATATCGTAAGCTACATACGTATGGTTTTGTTCATACATTGTGTAGTTCCTTTGGTAATAATCTCATCTTCGGTCTTACTGTGTTCATCTTATTTCGTAAATATGAATCTTTTCTGATTACATTTTGATTTCCAATGCTGATTAATTCTCTCTGGCATCTGAAACAAGTACATAAAAATATAAATAAATATCAGATCTTGTGTACATATAGATTTATTTTAATTAAAAGTAGAGGAGAGCGAAATTTAAACTGTCAAATATGACATGACAGTATTAAAAGTAGTAATTAAACATAAAAATTTATACATGATAACATAATGATAAAGATAATAATGATTTTTATAATTTATGCTATGTTCCGAGCACTCACTCGTTGTAATTTAAAAGATATTTTAAAGCTTTTGATCGACTCATGACCAGAACGCTGATTGCTGTTTATTTACCCCGAAGAATAAGCATTGCCATACAATGGTGGCAATAGAAACATTGCCAGTCGGCGACGAGGCGGCGGAGTGCTTTGAGGAGGATGGTTCGCAGGTATTTTATTTAGTTTTCATCACTTCTATTCAAAAAGTGGCGTTTTGTTCCTACATAAGTGCGCCTTAATTAGTACCTATTTTTGTTCAGAGACTTTTTAGCAGGCAATTATGAGATTTAATTTGGAATATAAATCTTTCATAGTAATAACACCTAAAAAAACACTTCTTTTTTTTCATAGATGGCGATGAAAAGATATTTTGATGCCTCGAGAGTAAAATTATTTTTGTAAGGTGATGTAATTTGAATCCCTCACTACGCTTAGGATTATACTTCAAAAAACCCTCGCTACGCTCGGGATTTTACTCTAGAATACTTCGCTGCGCTCTGGATTCAAAATAGAGCCTTCGACAACAATATATAATTTTACTCCCTTGTCATAAAATCTACTATTATGATTACGTAAATAATATAATATACTTTAATTTTTAACAGTACAACCTCGTCAAAACATCAGACAATAAAATCCAATGTTTCTTGCTAATTGCCTTTAATTATATTTGGTCTAGAGTTCATATTCATATTCATTTATATACAGAATCATCATTCTAGATACGAGAAAGAAAAACGTCCAGGAATGATCAGAATAAAAGTCCTGTTTCATCAAGATAACGCTCGTGTTCACACGATGATTCACACAATGGCAGAAATTCACAGCTGTGGCTTTGAACTGTTACCGCATCCACCTTATTCACCTGATCTGGCACCGTCAGACTTTATTCTGTTCCCTAAACTAAAAAAGCACTTGGGAGGTCAAAGATTTTTAACAAATGACGAGGTCAAAGCAGCAGTAGACGCATATTTTGACTCTAAGGAAGAATATTTTTTTTTTCAACGGGCTAAATGCTTGGAAGGGAAGATGGCAAAAGTGCATTAAACTTGATGGTGATTACGTTGAAAAATAAAAATATATTTCATTTATTTTGTATTGATTTTCTTGGCTAGGCCGATTACTTTTCAATCCACCCTCGTATCTACACAATCATTCTCGCTCTAGTACCTACAATCTAAATTGTTGCCTGGAAGAACATCGCTAATAAGTCTTCCTATTGTACTTAACTTTACTAATTAAATATAGCTAGCTAGCTGGACTAGCTAGCTAGCTAAAATATAGCTTCAATGTGCTAATTATACAATTTATCTAGGTAATATTTATGATTGAATGGAATCAGGCGTTACATGGCGAAAGCCCATGATAAAACAATGGGGTAACATCTTACCCATTGTTAAATATTCATGATGTTTAAGATTAGGTATATTTGTACAGATATTCGAAATAATCTCGTTATAATCTCACAAAATACACAAAAGCTTCAATCATTCATTGCCTACACAATATCGTGAACAATTCGTTCCCCCAGTGATAATCTGTACCACATTGTGATAAATCCTCTACTATGACAATTGATAGTAATAGACCCAATACCTGATAAGCTGAGTTGGCTCTTTGTGAGCGATTTGGTATTCATTATATTACTTAAGATTACGGGAAGCAGATAAATTACGTGTACCGCAATTATGAGTTGTTATTTATTATTCACGATTTTTTACCCACAGATTGCAGTTGACCTTATCTTTATCAGCTATGAAAAATATATATTAGTCTCTTCTATATATGTAAGTATGTATTTATATATGTATATATTATATGCACCTTTAGTTTATGTAAGTTTATTTAATTGCACTGCATACACGTCGCCTTATCCACCCTTACATCTCTCTGGCCTGCTGGAAGAGATTCCGTTAGGAAAATGAAGTGCCCTTGTACTATGCTCACTGTTTTCTTTGTATACTCCTGTATCGTGTTATGTTTTTCTGTGTGTTGTACATAAATAATAAATAAATAAATAAATTATTATATTGAATTAACAACTAAATGTAGACGTTTGCTTTGTGTGTCATTTGCACTTACAGTACATATTAGGTATAAGTTAAACTTTTTTTTACTTTATAATTTAAACCCGTCAGCTGTGACGTCAGGCATAATAAGGTTTGTTATTTATTGCAATTCTCGTGTTAAGGTAAAAATTTAATATAGATATCAAACTTTTTGTAACTAAATGAGCAAAGGATGTAAATTGGTACTATGATATACCATTTACCTGCACACTACATTTCATTAATTAGAAATTGTAGACGCATCTCATCCAGTCATGAAAGGATAACGTTGCCGCAAGATTCCGGCAAGATTAAAATCTTTGGTTATAATTACATTAAACAATCTGGAAGGCTAACCATTTAGTTAACGGTAGTTATAAGGCGCTGGTATTTCGTTCAACAGGCCGCTTACCCGCTGAATTAACACAACAAAAGGTTCTGAAGCAAGAATTATTTCATTTAAATTGGTTTTTACGACCTTAATATTAGATGTCTGTGGCTAAATTGCGGAAAGGAATGTTTTTTTTCAAGAATGTGTTAAATGATACTCGTAGTTTGGGCTTAAATATTAAACAGCTTGTAACTTCCGTAACTTTCCTATTAGTCCATTGAAATGTTAAATTTTTTGGGGCTAAGTGTGCAAAAGTCAGAGGACGCTATTTTATTTTTTAGATATCAAGGGCGGGTGTAAAGCCAAACTATTCATTAAACAAAAGAATAGCGGCAACATTTTTGTCGCAAATTAAATTTTCTACAACTTTGTTCTATAAAATTTTTGTCGTAGAATTAAACATAACAAAGTTATTAACAAACGCAGATGATTTGAGAACGAATTTCCTTTAAGGGGTTATACTTTTTTTTCTGATCTTTTTACAGTAAAATTTTTGCATTTTTGTAGAGGAGTTTTCGAGGAATAATTTCCAATATTAACATTTTAATATTTATTTATTTATAGGGGTTTTACAGCGGTACGAAATTAACGACAACACTGCCTAACGACAACCTTGAAAAAGGGTTGCAAATCGTTATCGCGCTATATCGGGCAAACTATTCATGGCAAAAAAAAATTACGACAACATGAGGAAGCGAAAGAAGTATGCCAGGACCGTAGCAAGTGGAAATCCGTGGTCTCTGCCTACCCCACTGGGAAAGAGGCGTGATTTTATGTATGTATGTATGTAGAATTGTAGGAAATGTACACTCGAATAAGAATTTTTTGTAAAAACAATCATTTCAAAAGTTTCGTCGAGAGGGAAAGGAGGCCATAAATAGTTATTAACAACAGTACCCTTTTTCAAGATGGCGTAAAACCCATAAGGGTTGGGACCCCACAAACTTGGATTTAGCTTTACACTTTACACAGATATCAAGGTGGGGACCTTGATATCTAAAAATTAAAATAGCGTCTTCTGACTTTTGCACACCCAACATTTCAATGGACTATAATATATCCTAATTGATTTTCGATTCATCAATACGATCAATCTATATTATTATATAGAAATGGGGAATGTACCCCCCCTTAGCTCTCGAGAACTGCTTATGCTCCAATGGTGGTTGACCGCTCTATGGATAGCCCTCGATCTGGAGGCTAGCCAAAAAATCGAAAATTTGAACTAGTCCTAAGGGGTTGAAAGTTATAGGCCAAAACCTATGGCGTGACACCTTACTACTAGTGAAACTGTTGTTGATTTATGAACGCAATAGAACCCAAAACAATGTTTTTTAGAATTCTGTTTGTCTGTTTGTACAAGTCTGTTTGTCTGTCTGTTTGTATATGTTTGAATACGCTAATCTCAGAAATGGCTTATTACATTTTTAACAAAATAAAATAATGATAGAAAGTAATTAATTTGTCTAAAGGCTGAGAAAGAACAAGGCTACGGCTAAATACTTGTATCCTAGTAACGTGTTACCATGGGAATTGAGAACGGAACGAAAATAACTATTACATGTGGGTGGAACCGCGGGCATCCACTAGTTAAGTATCAAGGAGAAAAGCATGTGAATAATAATTGTTCGAGTATTTTTTAGAAATAAAATCTTATAGATAACATTCTCGTGACACAGTGTTAGTTACCATACTGCTCCGAAACGGCTCGACTAATGTTTATGTTCATATTCAGTAGGTCTGAGAATAGACTACTATTTTCACCCTTCTATCACCGAACCCTATTTTTTATTGTTCCTATTTCCCTTGGTCACGACCATAGATATAGTATGTAGAAAGATACACAAAGACATTTCAGAGGCGATGCCAAAAACAAAATGCAAATGTGTGGGTGAAATAGTGTTGTGTACACTATGGAATACGCAAAATATAGATAAAAAATTGAGTGTTATTTCTAAATATAATACAATAGAATCTCACTAATCCTAATGCTACTAATGCACTGGCATTAGTTAAAAAAACCGACCAAGTCACGCTAAGAACAGGGTTACGTCAGTTTAACCTTAAGAATTCAAAACTACAGAAGAGCCAGAAATTGTAGGAAAAAACACCATGGATATGTTAATATATGCAATAATTCCCGTGGCGATGAAATCGAAATTAAATTAATTCGGAATTTCCACGCTGAACCACACGTCATTTTATACGATGCTTTAGTTAGACGAATGCAGGAGGAGGTTCTTAATTTGACGGCATTTTTATGTTTGTTACTTCGCAGCATTCAATTGGGTGAACTGATTTTGATCAATGTTTTAACTTTAAAACTAAAGAATGAAAGTTCGACTAGCAGCACAAATTACTTACAATCCCTTAATACTTACATACCTTAAAACCCTCAATTTGTTAATTTGCCAGTAACAGTTATTTTATGTTTAAGAATCATTACCTTTACAAAAATTTGTTTAACAGCAAACGCCCGCGGCTTCGCCTGCTTGACAAATTATATATCTTCCTCAGAACCACTCTATGCATTGGTGAAAACCGCATCAAAATCCGTTGCGTAGTTTTAAAGATCTATGCTTACATAGGGAGGGGCGGACAGACTTTGTTTTATACTATGTAATGATTTTATGAAATTCAAGTAAAATTTGTCTAATCTAATCTAAAATAATCATTCCGAAAAACAGGCGGGAACGTATAACATTATACTTCTATTTGATATGGTTTATCGATATATCGATAATCGTGACGTCATCAGGTGGTCAAGCCCTATCGTAAAAAGACTTTCTTCTATTTTACGTTATTTAAGATTAATTCTTCTTTGTGAATAGAAAATATTACTGCACAATGCAAGGGTAGTCAATGTACTACGATTAGAACTTTTTACTTATTTCATAAATACAAGACATAAACAAACTGTTATTTAAGAATTGCTGCAAAATTTTGTATTTACCTGTGAAACGTGTAATTATTTGGATTGTCGGCTTTAGTCACATTACAATTACTTATACAACAAGACACCATGTCTCTTAAATACACGTTTATTGAAAACAACACAAGGATTCGCTTTTATTTTATAAATCAAATTTTCGCCAGTTTACAAGATAAATGATCTTTTTGTTATTTGGAAAACTACAGAAAATTGTTGGCACTGAGACTGACACACATAGATGTACAGTAAAGTACGTCATCGCCTATCTTTATTACTCATAGGCAATGTTTGAATGATGATGACTTCTCCGGACTTCTCTTTCCCACGCTCTGTAGGTCTATTAAGGGAGCGAAACGAGCGCCATCCCAAGTCTCTGGTCACGACAGTTCTTATTAAAAAAATATTAGTTTCTTAAAAAAAAATATATTAAAAGTATAATTACGAAGTTTGCCGGGACAGCTAGTAAAATATAAAAATCTTCTATTTATGACATGAGCATAGCAAAACCTAATTACATTTAAACAATGCATTTTTACCTATCCAGTGACGGAAATAGGCTCACCCCCGATAATATGGGACCATCAGACATTTAGCTCTTATCTAAATATAATTACGATAGATACAAAATGATTTCCAAGTCAATTACAGTTGTCGACGCCACTTCAATAAAGCTTAATATGCTACGCAGTTTTCCGTGTACCGACACATCCAATATGTTCCGTCGATGGCCCTATGTGGACAAGGTAGGGGTTGCTCTAATTAAACCTCTCAAGTCTTAACTGACAGTTTGACGGGCGCTCAGTAATCACACATACCTAATACACAAGTAGGTGCTATAGTTTACACTGTAACAGTTGTTTAGCAAGTTTTTTTTTTATGAGATACTCGTATTTAACGGTTACTCATAACAATTACAATCTAGACCTTTAAGGCTAATAAGTAATTTAAATTTGACTTAATTTGCTAAAAACTTACAATGTTAAGAATGTGTCCATTGGCACTTTTCTTATTGTCTCTATTATAATTGAAAGACACTTTGTTCTTGTGTTCTTGAAGGAATAGCACTCACTGCACTATGTAACACTAATTACACTAAACCAACTCAAAGGGCTTAGTTCTCTTTAGTCTTCTAATTGGGTCCGTGGTTTCAAGAAGTTGGATGGCCTCGACGTTCACATGTTAAAGAAGCCTTCTTTCATGTGCTTCAGCGTGTTTTTTTATAACTTCAAAAACAAAGTCCACTCCTAGGTCTCGGTGGATGTCATCATTTCTAACGTACCAGGGAGCATTTACTATGTTCCGAAGTACCTTATTTTGGAATCTTTGAATTATTTCAACGTTGGTTCGTTTTGTACAGCCCCAAAGTTGAATGCCATATGTCCATACTGGCATGAGTATCTGTTTGTATAAAAGTAGTTTGTTGTTCACTGACAAAGTAGAATGTCTGGGAAGTAGCCAATACATATTTTTATAGCGTAGATCTAACGCTTGGCGTTTCTTTTTTACATGCGCCTTCCAGTGAAGTTTTGCGTCAAGCGTCATACCCAAGTATTTCGCCGTAATTCCATATGGTTTAGCAACATAATGTGAAAAAGTATCACTGACGTAATCTGTTGGATGAAAGTTTAGGTATTAAAATCCATACATATACCACATAATACTATAGGTGAGAGGTGTTTTACGTACCTACATGTTGGCTATATTGTACCTACATTTGAGCTTGCCTCTTATTACGTGGAACCAACATAACTAGTGGTTCTGTGAACCGTAGACTTCGGGAGCTTTGTTTAGAAAATTTATATTTCAATTTTCTTTATTACTCTTTAATTTTTCATCCAATCCAAAAAAATATCATTCACATGTTATTCATTGTAAACAAGGAGTGTGTAAAGTTTCATGAAAATCGGTTGATATATACGGCCGCAAACATGATCTGACAGAACCCATAGATGTAGAGATGTAGAGGTAGGTACAGACGAAAGAAATTCTCCCCAGTCTGCCAAGTTAAAACGGAGACTTCGGGCGCTTCTACACTGGCCAGTGCAGAACCAATGCCGGTGTACGGGCTCCTCTGCGCCGCATTGTGAATACGTACAACACACTCCGACGTTGACATTTTCGCACATTCGGAATCAAAATTTAAAAATTTAGCAACTGAACATTATTTTGCGGACCCGGTGTAACGGTGTAACCCACACCAATGTGTGGGTTACACCTTCACTCAAAGATTGTTTATTATAAATTATAATAAACAATCTTATTATTAATTATATTTCTACAAGTAATACTTAATATACTGTTTAATGTAATGTAAAACAAAAAATATGTTGGTGTGTTATTCACATCTGCTTGTATATACATGGGGCACACTAAAAAATTCTTCTAGCTAATCGGAACTATTCGAATTTCGAATGTTATATTTTTTTAAACGTTGCAACCTTCTTAGTAATAAAAAAAAACAATTGGCGGGAAATCATTTGTCAATTGTTTTTTATCACACATCAAAGTTCTACGTATGCTACGAAAATGGAATTAAGTCGAAAAGATTTTAGAGCGATGATTTTTTATGATTTTAAAAGTTCTCTCTCTCTCTCCGCAAGACTGTATCGCTTGTTTTCAAAATGCTTTTCGGAGAGAAGCACCTTGTTTGAGCACCGTGAGGCGATGGTTTGCTGAATTTGAGAGATGTTGAGTTTCTTTATGACGAATTTCGTGAAGGGCGGCCTTTAACTGCCGTCAACGAAAATAATGTGGCTACTGTTAAGCGGTTAATTGAAGAAAACCCGCGGATTACCTATGAGACAATTTGAGGACTATTGGGGATTGGTATGAATCAAATCCAGAAAATTTTACACGAAGAATTGAAAGTTCGGAAACTTTGTTGTCGTTGGATCCCTCATGAACTGACAGCGGAGCAGAAGCGGGCTCGCGTGGAACGGTGCTCACAGATGCTACTGAAGTACGACCACGGACATTCTAAGGCTGTTTATGACATTGTCACAGGAGACGAAACGTGGATTTATTGTTTTAAACCCGAAAAAAAAACAGCAATCTTGTGAATGGGTGCTTGAAAATGCTTGAAAGGGTTTGGGGTGAGAGGATGTTTGTGCAAATACATGTTGCCATTTTTCTCCAAAACTACTGGTCGGATTTTGATGCAGTTTTTAGTTATGGGTTCAGGTTTGATTGGTGCATGTTCTTAGATAAATTTTACAACGACAACTCACCAGGGGGCGCTGCAGTGAACATTATTTGTGAAAAGCAATGTTGCCAATTTTCTCAAAAACCTAGTCCGATTTTTATGCAGTTTTCAGTTATGGGTTTGAGTTAGATTGGTACAGGTTTCTAGATAGCTGTTACGGTGACAACTCATCAGGGGGCGCTACAGCTAACATTATTTGTGATGAAAATCAATTTTGATGCTGCTTTTTTTAGGAATGGATTTGTAGTTGATTAGTGAGGGTTCTTAAATAGGTGTAACGACAGCATTTACTAGAAGGCGCTACATATTTAGACTCTTTAAGAATTTTAAAATAAAAATCAAAATTAAAAATTTTGAAAAAACACACGACGATTAAAAAGCAATTGAAAAAAGGATAAGATAATTTAAAAACTCTTTAAATTTGATATAGGTGCCTATCAATATTTTGATTAAGCGTTGTCTCAAAATGCACATCGAAATAATGCGCCAAAACTGCGTTTTGTCCAATCTACTTTTGTTAGATTTATAATAATTTAACTTATAATTAACAAAAATTCGTAAATTAATAAAAACATACGAACAATTAAATTACACAAAATCACAGACACAACTTGAACAAGAAGTCAGCTCTTCATACATACTTACTCTATGGTGTGAGAGCGCAACCTGTGACGTCATATTTTCTGACTGGTGTTTGATGTCACGTGACTGAATGCCTAATTTTTCCAAACTTATTTTCTAAAAATAATAGTAATCTTTATTCTGTCTACTAATTTATATTACTTTTTGTTGTCTATTCATTGGAAATAGTCATAAGAAACATACACCAATCCGATTCATTCTTAGTGGACACAAGCCTATTCCACTTGAAGATCAAAAGAGTGCTAATGCCGAGTGGTATTCTACCATTTGTTTATCCAGGGTGTTAAAAAAAGTTCGCGAAAGACGACCCAAAAGCCGCGTTCTCCTACATCATGACAACGCTTCTTCACACACGGCCAACAAAACAAAGTCATTTTGAGTTGTACTTTTTCGGAAGCTAACTTCCGAAAAAGTACAACTCGTCACCCATCCTGCGCATAGCCCCGACCTAGCACCCTGGTATTTCTGTATTTTCCCCAAAATCAAAGATTTGATGAGAGGTTTCACTTTTACCAACTCCGAAGAGGCAGTGATAGCGTTCAATCAGCACGTAGAAAACAAGCCTTCAGATCTATGGTCCTCCTCTTTTAAAAAATGGTTTGATCGCATGAAAAATTGTTTAAAATGTAAAGGAGAGTATTTTGAAAGCAATAAACATAATATTTTGGTTTTAACATGTTGTTTTTTTAAGTTACGCAAAACTTATAGTGTGTATTATGTACTAGCGTGGTTAAGCGCGGCTGCGCCCGCTTGAAATAATTTCTTCGTTCCTAACATTCGAACCATCCAAGTGAATATTGTCGCGACAAATTCCGACTTTGTCGTTCACAAGAGCCGACAAACAACGTATTAGATGCGACGATCTACCCGGCCACACTCATCGCGTACGAATATTCGCCGTATCCCGCCAATAAAGTCATAGCATTAAAACCAGACAAGAAAAGAAACAATGTACAGTATAAAAACGTTATGAATCTGTCGGGTTAAACTTTAGGGGAGAATTTTCATAATTAAGGTTTTAAAATATGGCTGGCTATGAAACAAAGTATGAAATATTTTCGGAATAACCGGCGTCGTATCGTAAAAATGGTACTAAAATTTTTGCATTTAAAATATTTTAAATATCGTAAATTACAAGTTGCTCATGGATTATTGTGATTACTAGGTAGCTGGTTCTCACGACATCAGTTCTAGTTTTTAATTTTCAGGGGAACACATTCCTGGTATACTAAGTAACTTATACGACTCCTTATAACATCAGCTGTCTGCCTGTTAGAGTCCTGCAAAACCAATCCAGCCGTTTCTGAGAACAGCCGCTGAACAAGTAGACAGACAGATTTTTTTTTTAAGCAGTTAGGTAATAAATACTTCCATTGCATTTAGTGAATGCTATGAAACAATTACAAACACACAGTATGGATGTAAGCAAAAACTTGTATTAAGGTGTGCATACAAATTAGTGTTGCTTCGATAGAGTCTAAACAACATTAAACCATACCGCAAGCATATAAACTTTTACTAAACTAGCTAGAAGCTTTTAGTAAAGTTATTGCCAGTAACAAGGCTATAAGTTCAACGGAAAACGTCATTAATCTTCTAATTGCACCTGATAAATAGTTACTAGCCAGTAATAATTCGTATCTCTTGTTTTTTAACTTAGAAAACTAATGTGATTTTTTACTGACTTCAAAAAACAACTGACAACAAAATTTGGGTGTGGAATGCACCTCTGCCTACCCCTTGGGGATATAGGTAAGTTATATGACTATCTGTCTGTAAGTAATTATAATTTAAGGGCTTGTAATTTGCACCATCAAAGTAGGTAGATATACACCGTGGAAGTACCACCGTTTTGAAAAAAAATATTTGAACGCATCTGACTCAAAGTACAAACGAATGTAGGTCACTACACATCAAATAAGAGATTTTTGTATTGTACCTACTACGTTATTAGTTCCGTAGGTACTACGAGTACAAGAGTCAACTAGTTCATGATAAAGCGGTCTTCAATAATCGTATTAAGTTCATCAAAATAATAATATTATGTGAGGTTATATTATGCTGAACGAGTACCGTTGGGCAATGAGATTGGCTGTAATATTTCTATTGGAAATGAGCTATGTTATGCATACGACCTTTTCAAGGAAAATTGTTGTTTATATGAATTTACAGGGATATGTAATTACAGGTTAAACTGGCTTATTCGTGCTAAAAAGTACATAACTCTAATCAGCATTTTAAAGGTTAAAGTTTGTCCGTAAAACAAACTGCATATTAATTTTAAGTTTACCCTTGTGTTGTAACATTATAAGGAAGGTTTTTAGATGCAACTTAAGTATGTAAATTAGTACCCAGTTTTGCCTACGAAACCATGAATTTTATACCGTTAATTTTAATAGTTTACCCGGTACGATTTGCATTCTATATTTTACCTTCCCATTAAGCCCGCCATTGCAGACCGAAAGTCGTAATTTTCTGACGCTGACATAAAAATGAATCGTTTTATTAACCACTAACTGTTGCCTGTGGTAATTAATATAATAAAGACGTAATGTTTGTTTCTAGGTATGTATTCAGAGGTTAATCTTTGAAATTACTAAACCTATTCCGTAAAAATCTTCACTTATATGTACCTGCATTAAGAGAATTGCATAATAGTTATTGAAACAAAAGCTATAATTAGCCCCAAACTGAGGTAAATTTGGTAGGTACTCGTAGTACTAACCGCAAGAAACTTTTAGCTTTTCCGAAGATACTATTAAAAAAAAAGGCAGATATGTTACGAACATAATATTATTATGTAGGTACTGACAACCGACAGTCTTCTTAAATCACACTCCTACACACTACATACATATATCACCCCTATATCCCCGAAGGGGTAGACAGAGGTGCATAACACACCCATTCTTTACCAGTATTTTTTGGTCCCACGTAATAGGGGACAAGCCTATTGCCGTAACTGGGCACTAAGTTATTTTTATGGGTCTTATATAATAATATATTATTGAAAACTACAATCGAAAGCATAAAATTTTATTTTACATAATAGTTTATGTCCAAAACGACCGAATAAGTTTAATAATAAAGAGTAGTAGTTACTCGTATGTTATAATTTTGAAAAAAAAATTGAAACCCCGTTGCCTTGCGGTGACTTTATGTTGATTAAAGGCAACTACATCTTACGTGCCAGCCGCTTTGGCACAGCCAATTAAAGTCCTGGTCATCTTGGACATGTGGTACCTACATAGTGGAAATACTATTTTGTTATAATTGTTACCCATTATAATAAAATAGTAAATATAGATTTAGGAAAAACCTTTTTCTTACTATAAGTAATATCACATTCTACTCTAGGGCGTGTCTATATTCGTGTCGACACCTCAATAAATTTAGAAACGTAAGAGGTTACGCAAGAAAAAATATTCTTAACCAATTTCATGAATTGCCTCTCTCTCTCTCTCTCTCTGACGCAATAATAGGTAGCCCTTAATAAAGTTTTTGTCGGGGGATAATGATATCGTGTTCAGTGGGAAAACTCATAAATCTAATTGCTGTAAATAAGTATTTATGGGGTAGTATTTAGTATTTCTAAACAATTTGTACAAATTTTCAACGATACAAATGTAGGTACTTTACTATTTATTATGTGTATATATTATTTCTTTGCAACCAGTTGAAGCTCGTGGCTTACTTTTTTATTCTTAGTTTCCTACAGTAACTGTCTACCGAAATAAATACTATATTTTATACTATATTCAACTTTTAATAGACTTATAAATAAACCGTTTTAAGATTTAGAACCTGAATGTTCTCTGATTAGTCTAAAATAGTTGTCGAAAATACAGTGCATATTATAATTATGCAAAGCCTAATTATTGTGGATACAGATGGTCATAGTGGTAGACCAAAGATAAGTAAACAATGATGCGGTATAGCTTAGGCTTTTGCAATAGCTTAGAAACAAAAGCCGATATCACTTGTTGTTCAAATGACGAGACTCTGACAAACTTTTCAGTAGGTCGTCAAGTTGAGGGCCACTCTCAATAGTAATGTGTGCTGTGAGAGTGGCCCACAATCGCTAGACGTCGTCACGACTTACCACCAGGCGGGCGGCGTCAATTTGGCGAACCAAATATAAAAAAAAAAAAAAAAAAAAAAAACATAAAAGTTTCCTGTTTGCGGCAATAGGCACTTCCTATTACGTGATACTAATAAAGTTACTGAACGAAAACTCATCGTTTAGTATACTTGCTTACAAAACGGGCGAGTTTATTGATTTTAACATTTTTACCTTGGCTTCTGGTTAATATGGTTTTTCAAATTCGTCGGCACCTAGATAGTAAATTTCATTTTATATCCGTACTAAATTTACTCTTGTGGATGTGAAAAAATGTATGTGGTGTTTTTCTAGGCGAGGCCACAATATTTTACTACCCTCGCCTCCATAAAAACACTCGCGGCCGATATGAAAAAAGTGTCTTATTCAATTTTTTTTCGGATAGTAGCTCTTACTTTATTATTTGGATTTTCACTTTGTTTGATGAGAAAGTATTAAACCGCTTTATCTTCAAAAACTAATTAAATTACTGCCTATATGTATTTCTGTATTGGAAAGTAATGAGATTGCTTCTACTATTCCTTAGTATTTGGATGGAAAATTGTACAGGGTAAATGAGAGGTCTCTACTTATAACAAGAGATATTACTATGAGCATTTGATTACAACGGTACCAAAGTAACGCCAACCTTAATAGCGCGGTCTAGAAATTATACATCGTGAAAGTACCACTGTTTACAAATTAAATATTTTGGACTCAGTTTCGATAACAGAGCCGACTGGAAATATGACTATGAAAAAACAAACACCTCTAAAAAAAATTGTTCTAGTCTGTAGACATCAAAATGATACTCGTCGTAGCTCATTGCCTTAAAAAATCTGGCATTGGCTTAAAAAAGGAGGCGCTCGGCTATAGACGTAGGCTGCAGCGGCCTCGAGTCTCGGAATTTAAAAAAAGAAAAATGTGTTTGTTTTTCAAAGTTATAAAGAATCAAAGAATCAATTTTGTTTATTCAGTTTAGGCACATAAAGAGCACATATGAATGTCAAAATTTTACAATTTTATGTCAAGCAATATTATAAAAATACTCACCAAATGGTTATTTATGTACTTAATTACAAAATACAAAATGATATATATATAAGATACCAGCAAGAAACTCAGGTAGATTATCCATTTTCTTTTTTAATAAAGTTTTGTTTACGTTGTGTTACAATTTATATTGTACGAGTGGCTAACAACAGCAGATTAGGGTGACCATGCATTTTTATCACTAAGATATTCGTCTACATTATAATAGCCTTTCTTCATCAAACTTTTTTAATTACTATTTTAAACTTATTAAGAACCAAATCCTGCGGAATTTTATTAAATATTTTTATACATTTGCCTACAAACAAATTACCAACTTTATGAAGTCTAATTTTTGTCATTGCCAGTTTATTTTTATTTCTTGTATTATAATTATGGTTGTCGGATCTTTTTTTGAAGAGTTCTATGTTCTTCCGTACTTATACGATGTTGTCGTAAACATATTTAGAAGCAACTGTTAAAATTTTCTTTTTTTTAATAGTTCTTTCAGCGAGTCACGGGGTCTGAATCTATAGATTGCTCGTATAGCTCGTTTCTGTAATATGAATATTGTCTCAATATCGGCAGCTGAGCCCAATATGACAGACATATGACATAACGCTATGAAAGTAGCTAAAATAAACTATTCGTGCCGTTTTTTCATCAGTCAGTGATCTTATCTTTCTAACCGCATAGGCAGCCGAACTAAGTCTTCCTGCCAAGGCTGTGATATGAGAACCCCATTGCAGTAATATGATTATCCACCTGTCTAACATTGGGCATAGTAAATTTTACACATTTTGTTTTCTTCGCATTGAGCAGCAAGTTGTTACTTGTGAACCAATGCAGTATTTCCGAAAGGGTATTATTTACATCGTCAAGTACTTTTTGTCTATCACTTTTAAAAATTAATGATATGTCATCAGCAAATACTCGTAATACTATTTCACAAAGTTTTTTTGTGAAGTAAGGAAGATCACTTATGTATATTAAGAATAAAAGGGGTCCTAATATCGAGCCCTGGGGTACTCCCATGACTAATGAGGCGCGAGAAGAGTCGGTGCCATTAATGTTAACTTTTTGTACTCTATCAGTGAGGTAAGCCAATTGAGCTGTGCGAAACGCCATAATACCCTAATTTTAGTAACAAAGTCTCATGATCAACACAATCAAAACCTTTTAATAGATCACAAAAGATACCAATGGCATCCTGCTTTTCCTCCCATGCATCAAATATATGTTTCACAAGTGCAACTCCTGCATCCGTTGTGTTCCTGCCTTTGCTAAAACCAAACTGTTTGCTATGTTTGTTTGATACTTCCAGTCGGTTCTGTTATCGAAACTGAATCCAAAATATTTTTATTTTAAGCTGTAGTACTTTCACTGTGTATATGAAGCAAATATTGGATGATGTCGGTATTGGTCATAGTAGCTCATGGGGTCAGAACATTCCCATTGTTAGGGAACGGCCCTGGGTTCGAGTCCTTTTACCGATGGCATTTCAGGTTTTGAGATTTATAATTTCCCGCCCACGAGAAAGTTTTAACGCCCGCTGTGACTTATTATAGTGACATGTAGGCAGTGTTTTTTAAACCGACAAAAAGTACGACTTTACGAGACACTTAATTTCTACTGTCTTATCATAGAATAATATAAAGTATTGAATATAACACGAGTACATTATAGATTAAACAACAGACCCAAGTAATAGCCCGCAGTCAGGTATCAGACTTGTTATCGGAAACTCAAACTTTGTAAAGCCAGTACCGATGCTATCTGGGGCTGGTTTAAACGTTGGATCAACTTTATGTATTGAGGTTACACTCGGGTTTAAAATAGGAAACTAGTACAGTGTTTAGACCTAAATGCAAGGCATTTTATTTTATAATTTATACAGAGTCTGATTCTTTAATCTATAGATGTACGAGTATGTGATTTGCGTGTCTAATCTACATAATATATCTCCAAAACTAGCTGAATTATACTGCTACGCTAGCGATGTATAAATAGTGTACTCATTTCCCATTTTCACTGTAGGTACCGACATATTCGGGCACTGTTGAAAGCGACGTGATCACGGAGAAACTGTAGTTTGGATTTGTGGTTATTGATTGTCTATTGACTTTATTTATATATATGGACTTTATTGTATATTTTTTTTTATTTATTTCAGGCAACAAATTAACAAACCTATTCTACTGCCCATTGATAAATACATTAGAACATTTTTTTTATATCTAAAAATTTATGTAATTTTTGTACATAATTCTTATGAATTAGAATATAAATAATTCTCTTCCATCGAGCCTTTTCCCAACTCAGTTGGGGTCGGCTTTCCAGTCTAACTGCGTATTTTCCGTGAACAATATACATAATTATGTACTAAAAATATTTACACTATATACAAAATATCGTTTAAAAAATACTCCGCGTCATTGCTGACTGGGAAGGTTCGCAGAATGCTTCTCTGCTTCCACGTTGGATGGAGATACTTCTTCTTTCTACTATTAATACATATAAATATTAGAAAGTTGTGTTAGTGATAGAATCTTAAGACTATTGTTAGTAAACACTTCACTATTTCAATAAAGTGCCCGCTAATGGCAATAGACTTGCCCCCTATTACGTGGGATCAATAAAAATCGGGGATATAGACGTGATTATATGTATGTAGTACGAGACGCCCAGGACTTTAATTGGCTGTGCCATAGCGGCTGGCACGTAAGATATAGTTTGCATTTAATCAACAATTCATCGCAAAGCAACGGGGTTTAAAATTTTATCAATATTATAACATAGCTGCTACTCTTTATTATTAAACTCATTTGGCCGTTTTGGAGATGAACCCATAAAAAAACTCTCTACAGTGCCCGGTTACGGCAATAGGCTTGCCCCCTATTACGTGGAACCAAAAAATACTGGCAAAGAGTATATACCTTCGGGATATAGGCGTGATGTATGTATGTATATGTATGTGTAGTTACATCCAGAGAACTACCTCCTTTACATTGTAGCCAAACTATCAACGCCTCGTAATTAAGCATCGCAAATTACCTGCAAGTTACCGCAGTTAATGTCTAAATAATATTCTAGTGGCTGTCAGTTAAGTGTACAATTTAGTTTTAATACGTTTGTTTGAGAACTAGGAAAATTTAATGTCAATTTAGACAGAACTATCTCGTCGACTAACGTTCAATTAACGATTTAAAAAAGGAAGAGGTTCAATTTTTGTCGGAATCATCTTTGAATGAATGATTACTTGCTACGGTTTTTATAAAAGAAGATGACGAAGAACACTTGCCGAGCGGCTACACAACTCGACGAGTAGCGAGAGAAATAGCGAAGAGAATAGTAAGGAACATCGTGTGGACACTTTTTTTTTAGCGAGGAGGGTACGCTCCCTCTCCGTCTTGGCCGCCTTTTTCTCAGGCATCAAAGAGAATACAATACTACGTAAGAAGAGACGGGACTCCCATAGTGCAAAATAATCTTACAAAATGTCAAATCAGGGATAACGTTATGTAGCCAACCTAACAAATGTTACACATACAGAGTCGCCAACATAAGGAAAGAAAAATAGAGATGTGCCACTTAATATTATTTTATTTATCGAAATCGATAAACGCAGTGGTCCGTACTTTTTTTAAATAATGTTATATTTTCGCAGACGCTATACTCCATTTTTCAACTAAAGTACTGCGTCATACAAGTTACATGTTAAAAATGAATAAGCGTTCAATTTCCCGGAGGCAGTACATTTAATTAAAAAACGAAGTATAGGCTCAGTTTGGGTTTTAAAATGATAAGTTCATGAAATTAAATATTTATTTAAAAACACTACATGTATATTAAAAATATTTGTAATTTCTTCTTCAATCAATATTTTGCAGCTCGTAGTATTGGTGACTGTGTAACATTATGACCCTTTTTATTTAAAACTCACTTTAGTAGGCTAGAAGGTTTTATATAATCTACAATCTGCTTCGCTTCTATTGTGTAATGATGATCCGGTTATCTGAGCCTCCAATACATCCTTAGTCCATAGCACCCAACAGTCCCTCTTGTTCTCCTTTCTGTAAGTATAAATTAGAGCTCAAGCAACCATTGTCACTTGTCTAAGTATCCTATATTCTAAACTATGGTAAACCTGGTTTCATCTTTTCTTTAGGTAAAAGGAAGGGTTAGGTTTTTCTCTTTAGCATACAATTGAATGAACCAGGGAATGATTTATCTAAGGGCAAGTAAGTTACTATACTCACTTTATACTACACACAATGGTCAGACGGTCCTGGTGGATCATCGGAGGCCGTCTACACTTTACTGTACAACTCTTTCACTCTACTCAATGGTCGGACGGCCCTGCTGTGGATTCAATACATCACATCAGAGGAAGCCGTCCGTACTCTACTTTGAGGACGTCTCCTCACTCTCATCTGGCGGTCCTGATGGGGGTCACATACACCCCGTCACAGGAAGCCACTCACTTTACTTTAGGGACGTCCCCAACACTCTTTAAGGACGTCCCTCATCTCTTTACTTGGCGCCTAGATGAACATAGGACGTCTCAATCCATCCCCAATTAAGTAAGTAACATGAAACCAATACTAGGAGAGCGAGTAGGGGCACATGTGCCCACTAGGGAAATATTCGAGGCAACGCAAGGAGCAACACGAAGAGCAACACGAGCGGACATCGTTTGGCCGCATCATTATTAGACAGCGTACTGTCAACGCTGGAGTAATAAGCTTCAAAATGAAAAAAATAACGATTTGCTTTAGATCACACGAATGAAGTAACTTCTTTAGAAAAAGAGCATGTCATTGTGTGCTCGCACATTTCTTGCTACTACGAAACGTAACTCACTAACACGTTCTATTTTCACTTACTTAAATCTCTCTCCTAACTTTCGTTCGCCTCACTTCAACACACTTTTTATAACGCTCTCGTCACGCATTCACTAGCTTACCCAAGTTAAGCGTGAGTAATAAAGTTTTACTTTAGAAAAACAGGAGCCTATTACTGCTGGTAAAATGACCACTGCGGGTTTAAGCAATATAACTTTGAAATTAACCAAAAGAAAAAAAACAGAAAGTACATTACAAAGATAATAATTATGTTTGAAAGATACTTATTCATTTATTTTTTGTTAGTTTCAGAGCGTGATTTAAATAAGGAAAGACGAGTTACTTGTTTAAACTTGAAAACTTCTTTGGTTTACGTTTCTTTTAAATAACTTTTATCAAATTACGACTTTTCCTCGGTTTACAAATCGTGTTTTTTTAGCAGAAATAGGTACGATTCTTACGTAAACTACAAGATGAAACAAATACTAATATCTAAGTGGTTAAGTAGCGCACTTATACATACGAAGTAAGAATTTCTTAAAAAAATAAAAAAAAAAATAATTGAAAAAACCGACTGCACTTAACCAGATATTTAACTATAAGCAGGCGGGACTCATTTTACATCTAGGTTTGAACTGATATTCCAGTCCCATGTGCTTATAGTTAAATAAGGTTAAGTACAGTTGGGGGTTTTTTTTTATTTACACCTTTTTGGTGTAACTAAGTACCCTATGATACTCAGGAGATAAATACCTTTCATTTGAGACCTCATTCATCAAAATCCATCTAGCCGTTTGGCCTGTAGAGGGAAACATAAAACACAACATAAACATTCATACATACTCGCGAAACACATAAACGCTAAGACAGTCGGGTAAGAAGAGTTCAACTTCATTTATTTATTGCACGTTTAATTAATTCTACAGATAGTATTAATTAAACCTTAATGAACAGTCCAGAAATAGTGATAAAGATAAAAAATCTATTTTTAATGAACTAACAGTAGAAAAAGGGAACGCTCTGGGCTCAACAGAATGAAATTTTACTTGAACAAGAAATGTAACTATCGGAAAGGTTTCCCTGTTCCGCTTTTATTTTTTTATCTGTCTGAGTTCTGAAGACAAAGGGCTCCTAAATGAGTTAGTAGTAGACCGTTTATAGTTAATTACTTCCTCGGTAGAGAAAGAATAAAAATTATATGGAAAAACTCTGTTGATAAGCTGCACACTTACACGAATGATCCTAATTATTTTTAGGGTCCAATGAAGCGTCACAACTCAGAATTACGTCTTTCTCCCCAAAAGGGTAGATAGAAACGTTTATTACACCCAGATTTCGCTAGTCTGTCGTTGCCGGGTTCTTTGAATAAGTATTATTTAACAGAGCCTCATCCATCTTTCAGCAGGTGAACCGCTTGCGGACGGGGACCCTGCTTTATTGTTTAAGCTCTTAGCATCTTTATCACTACTATATTAATTTCTGGGCATTCATCATCATCAACATCAACATCAGAAAAAAAAAGTGGGTAGTTGCCATAAATAGAAGTGTTTTTATTAAGCTCTTGAAAATTTATTTATTAAAAATCAACATATAATATTTATTACAATTTAAGCCTATATTACCAAATGTCAACATAAGACACCTACCAGTGAGTGTTATCTCCATTCAATCTAAGTTCCTTCACTATATAACAACACGGCACTAGCAACAGTATGGACTCTTTCACTTCTGTCATGGTGGGGATTGAGCAGAGGATGGCGGTCTTCGAAGGGGAGTTGCAAAAGAACACTAAGAACAGTACACCGGATCTCACAAGTCTAGCATCTGATTTCTCGGACTTCAAGTCTTTTGTAATAAGCACAATATCTGCTTTCCGTTCGCAATTGGAGTTTTTAACCCGGGAGGTGGACAAGATAGAGATGCGGAGTCGAAGAAAAATTCTGCTGGTGCATGGTGTTCCTGAGGAGACAGCAGTAGAAGCACCCCAAGCAGTGGTGAGGGTTATTACAGGCCCCCTAGGTATTTCAGATTTCACTGTAAGTGACATTTCCCGCTGCCACAGAATGGGGCAATCTACAGATAGCAACCGGCCCAGACCCATTTTGGTGAAACTGCAATCTGTGGCAGTGCGTGACAAAATGAGGAAGAGTAAAGCCAAGTTGAAGGGCTCCGGATTTACTTTGTCGGAGTTCATAACCAGGACGCGGCACAGAGTATTTATGGCTGCGCGGGAGCGGTTTGGTGTGACTAAGGCCTGGACGCATGAGGGCCATGTCTTTGTTGTTGGCTCCGATGGAAAGCGGCACCGTGTGGCATCCCTGGAGGAGCTAGATGGGTTGGGCAACGGCGTGCAGCAGGACGCAGACTCTGCCAAGACTACGGTTAGTGCGACCTGTGCAGCGACCGCTACGTCAAGACCTCAACGCGCAGCGAAGAACAAGAAGTAGCATCCCTTTTTGCTTCATAATTTGCTGCTCTGACATGGTTTGTTGTCATAATAATAATGTGCTTTAACATACTGTCCCCAAAGACATTTACATTGTTTGTCCCCAGGTGTTTTTGTTGCACCCTTGTTGCACCATAGCTTTGCATATTTCATTTGTAACTTGCTGTCTTTTTTACCCTATTTCTACTAAGTATCACTGTCTACAATCTTTTTATTCATATACCTTATTCTCTATTTATTTTTCTAAATTCATTTCATTACTTGCATTTCAATTAGTAGGTACATTAAATGAATGAAATGTAATCTATCAATTTCTCACACTAATCTATTACTCAACATAAAAAGTGGCTATGATGGAGCGACATAGTCATAATTGTGGCTAAGCTCCCTAAATAAAGATTAAAAAAAAAAAAATCTATTACTCAAGTCAGACAATTTGACAGACAGCAAACAGTGACTGACAGCTGACAGTGACGCCACTAGTTGTTTTAATATTCGTATATGGGACAGGCAAAGGTTTTTACCATACTGCCTAGTCGTAGATATTTTGCGTTGCATATCAGTGTTGTCACTGTCGCAGATGCGTTTCATTTATTTGTAATTGTTTTGCCACGTACCTGGGTACTTTTGTTTTACTGCTATTGTTTTTGTTGCTTTTGCTTTATGTTGTAGTTTTAAGATATAAAAATGACAGAACTGGCGGGTGGACATTCGTTTCTAATAGCAACCTCAGGGAAAATTTACTTAACTACTTACATAACTTTAATTTTAACTTAAGTATATAATTTTGCATTAATTATATTTATTTATTGTATTGTATTTTATTTATTATATTATATTATTTTTTATTTTTATTTTTTTTAAATATTATTATAATTATGTCTATACTAAATATAAATTACAGCAGCGATGACGAGAGTTTTGTCTCCGTCCCTAGCTGATTCTATTGAGGCCCAGTTCTCCGATGTATCCAAGAATTTTAATGTAGTCCATATAAACGCACAGAGTATTCCAGGCCACTTCACAGAGATGCTGAGTACCTTCGACAGCAAGAATATCCATGCCATTCTAGTTTCAGAGTCCTGGCTTAAACCTAGCATCCCCACTATACCATACACGCTACCAGGTTTCAACCTGATCAGAAATGATCGCACACGACCGGCTTGTGGCGGTGTCGCCATTTACTTGCGCAATAATATCACTTTTAATATCTTAGACCTCTCACCACAGCCGCCGCCATCTAATGGGGGTGAACATATATTTATGGAAATAGATCTATGTCACTCCAAGGTCTTGCTAGGTGTTTACTACTGCCCCTCTTCTAAAATCAATTTTTTTTCTTCCTTTGAAGATATTCTTGAACGCCTTACTCCGTCATTTCAGCACACCATTATCATGGGCGATTTCAATACCTGCCTGTTGAAGAATGACTACCGCTCCTCAACCTTTTCCAACATCATATCATCCTGCAACATGTCTATCCTTCCTTTAAATGCTACTCATCACGTTCCTAACCGTATCCCATCTCTCCTTGACCTTATCCTAGTCTCGTCAGCTGATCTTGTCGCTAAGCATGGACAGTATCCAGCGGGTGTGTTCTCTTACCATGACCTTCTCTACCTATACTATAAGCTCCGCCCTCCTAAGCCTAAACCCAAAATCCTTATGCAGCGCAACTTTGGTGGTATGCAGCTTGACAGGCTACGTGAAGATGCAAATAACATTGACTGGACCACACTTGTGACTACAGAATGCGTGGATGAGAAAGTTGACATCGTAACAAGTAATTTAATTAACCTGTATAACATACATGCTCCTGTACGTGCTGTAAAGATCCGGCACTTGCCAGCTCCCTGGATTACTCCAGAGATTAAGGCCTTAATCGCAAAAAAATCGTCCGCTAAATCCAGATATAAATCTCGCACTACAACTGCCAATCATGAAAGATATGTTTCCATTCGTAATCTCTGCAGTAAGGTGTGTAGGAAAGCCCAACGCCAACATGTTCATAATACGGTCGAGAACGGCGACCCTGCCAAAATTTGGAAATTCCTCAAGACATTGGAGGTGGGAAAATCAAATAAATTGAATACCACTACAAAAATTAATATCAATTTACTAAATCAACATTTCTGTTCCTCGTCTACCCTTGATCAGACACAAAAAGGGAGTACTTTACAATATCTTTCTTCACTTCCAGCACCCTCTCATCCACCGTTCTTTTTTAATCAACTATCTGCTTGTGATGTTAGGAAGTGTATTATGTCTATAAGTTTCAATGCCGTCGGGAGTGATAGTATCAGCCGTAACATGATTATACCGATCCTGGACGAAATTCTTCCTATCCTGTGCCATATTTTAAATTATTCCCTTACCTGCACTGTGTTCCCCAAGGCTTGGAAGGAGGCACAGGTCATTCCACTGCCGAAAAAGTCTAATCCTGCCTCCTTCTCTGAGTACCGACCCCTCTCCATCTTGCCTTTTCTATCCAAAGTGTTGGAACGGCTGGTGTATACTCAGGTGAATTCCTTTCTAAACCAAAATAGCCTCCTAGATCCTTTTCAGTCGGGGTTTCGTCCAGGACATAGCACGACTAGTGCGTTAATTAGTGTTACGGATGATATTAGAATTGGCATGGAAAATGGAAATCTTACTGTACTCTCCTTATTAGACTTCAGCAATGCCTTTAATATGGTAGATTTCCATATCCTCATGGGCATATTGCGCTCCATTAACATATCTCCAACTGTAGTTGATTGGTTTCAGAGTTACTTGTTTGGCCGCCGACAACGTGTACGTTACGATGAATTCTTATCGGATTGGTGTGATACAACTGTCGGCGTACCACAAGGTGGCGTTCTTTCTCCGTTACTTTTTGCAATTTTCATAAACTCTATCTCTAAATCACTACTTTCATCCTACCACCTATATGCAGACGATTTACAAATATACATGCAAGCACCAGTAGAGGAGTTGAGTGAAGCATGCGACATTATCAATGACGACTTGGTACAGATTTGCGAGTGGAGTAAGCGTTATGGGCTGAGCGTAAATCCCTCCAAAACTCAGGTCATTTTTGCTGGAAGCTCCAGAATGATGGCTCGGGTGGATTGGGCAATGCTGCCCAGCATTGTATTTGGCGGTGTTACCTTGCCCTTAAGTACTACTGTTAAGAATCTTGGTATACGAATAGATAACACTCTGTCATGGGATCCGCAAATTTGCGAGGTGAGTCGTAAGCTTTTTGCATCAATGGGTTCCTTGCGCCGGTTGCGCAACTATTTACCTAAGGCCACCAAAATTGCGCTTGCACAGTCTATCCTTCTTCCCATTCTCGACTACGCAGATGTCAGCTATCTCGACGTCACAGAGCAGCAACTAAGTAAACTTGAGCGCCTTCAGAATTTATGTATCAGATTCATATTTGGCTTGCGCAAATATGACCATGTATCCGAATATCGCAAAACGCTCGGGTGGCTGCCTATTCGTCTTCGTCGGAATACTCATATTCTTTCTGTTCTTTACAATGTCTTGTTCAATCCACGTACCCCAACCTATTTAAAAGAACGTTTCACGTTTCTCAATGACACGCATTCGAGATCCTTGCGTTCATCGGAGAATCTAGTATTAGAAATGCCAGAGCATGCAACCGGTTTCTATGACAAATCTTTTACTGTGCAGGCTGTCCGTCTATGGAATGCTCTGCCCGTGACAATCAGACGTGCACAAACACTTGCCGTTTTCAAGAAAATGGTTAAAGAGCACTTTTTGAGCTGCTGAAGTCGTTATTTGCTGTCTTATACGTTGCGTTATTCTAATTGTACCTATAATAGTGTATGTAAGTTTATGATATAAAATATGTATGCATATGTATGTGTATCTAAGGTACATTATATTTATATTCTTATTTCTTCACCAATGCCTACCCTCTCTTCCTTAAATTCTATTCCTTCTACTTTGTCCATCCAAAGGTTGCCTGTAAGAAATCACTTTTTAGTGATAAGGCCGCCATTTGTACATTATACAACCTGTTTGTATTTGTTATGTTTTTTATATTGGTGTACAATAAAGTTTTATTGTATTGTATTGTATTGTAACATCATTTCAGCCAATTGCCGTCCACTGCTGGGCATGTGTCGCCCATAACGAACGCCGCAACATTCGGTCTTGAGTTTCCCGCTTCCAGTGGCTTCTCGCGACCTTTGCGAAGTTGTCATTCCACCTACCCACGCTACGTTCGCGGTCGCTTGAGGACGTTTTTGCCCTGAATGATGGCCGCATCTGTCCTACGAGCGATGTGCCTTTGGCCCTGCCCATTTCCACTTAATCTTGGCGACTCTTTGAGCTATATTGGTGAGTCTGGTCCTTCTTAGATTCTCATCGCTACGAATATCGATCGCGAAGTGATACTCCGAGCATAGCTCTTTCCATTGCTCTTTGGGCGACAGTGAGCTTCTACATAAGTCGCACCGTCATTGGCCACGTCTCAACTCCGTAAGTCATCACTGGAAACATATTGGTCAACGATCGTACATTTAGGACATTGCGTTATTACGGATTTTTAAGTTAGAAGTATGTTCCGTGTAAGTTCAACAAATATTTCGAAACCAAAATCAGACAATCGGGCAATCGTTCTTGAGTTTTAGCACGTTTTAGTGAGTAAATAATAAATGTATTTTCAGTTCCTTGTCTACCGAATACCTTCTAAATGAACTTGAGTACCTACCTAATCCAATTAATAATGGAGAGGTCCGTTAAAATTATTGGAGTGTCAGCATCTTTAGTACAATATAAACTCAGGAAATCCATTGTATTAAATATTCAAAAGACTTTTATAGTAATAAATTTATAGAGTTCAAGAAAGACTTTAAAGCTTAGGCGAACCTTATATGCAGATCACTGGAGGAGGTTTTGGAGAACATAGTGCCTGGTAGGCGGCAAAAGGCTCTCCCTCTAATTCTCTGACTACCCCTCTAAACTAGCGTGATGTTGTTTAGCATAGCTGCCAATAGTTTAACCAAACAATCTCTTCAGCTTTAATACCTAAGTGACTAATAATAGAGATTTTATTATAAAATTTATTTTAACTAATACCTAACTATTACTATCGCATTTGATGTTGAGACGCTAGGTTCATGGGGCCACGATGCGCATCAGCTCTTCACGGAACTCAGGCAGTGTCTAAGGGAAGAAACTGATGATCCCCGCACAGACAGTTATCTCGCGCAAAGACTTTCATCCAGCGCAAGAATATAGGGATCATGTTTTGTTCATTTATTATAGTTTGAGTATTATTAGTTTAGTTCTTAAATTAAAAAAAACCTAAACAAACTACAAACTATACTATCTAAAACTAAAACAGAGACTTAGGCAGAGTGCCCATAACACAGGCAGCATTTCCGCGCTGAATTGCCAATGAGAGTCTTTGCGCGAGAAAGCTGCCTGCGCGAGGATCCCCAGTCTCTTTAGTTCTTAGTTTATGTATACATAACCTACCAATCTTAATTTTCTTTATGTGTTCCTAATAAAGAAAATTTATGAACTAGAAATTATTACAGTGAAAAGTAACACGCTAGTATAATTTTAGGATTATAAAACAAATTAAAAGAGAAACTCGTCACCGCCAAAGGTGACAGGCGTAAAAAGGAAAGTGGTCGTAATTTGAACGAGTCTGAATGAAGTGGTGTAATGAAGACGTCTAATTGCCTTGACCACTTTATAGCAACTAGGGTCATTAAACCATTAGTAAATCCTTTAGATGTGTGTGAAGAAAAAACTTTGAGACACTTGAGAGGTCAGATAAAAACTTAGTAACAAAAAAAACTATAGTTTTGGAGTTCTTAAGATCTCTTAACCCCTCAGCTAATAATGTATATTCTAGGATGCTAAGGGGCCCATCAACATCTCCGGGGCTCAAGTCAATCTCACCTGCACGCAAATTTATTGGTATAGTGTCCGTAGACAACTATACCGGTCTATTGTCCCCCCACATTACGTGGAACCAACTGGGACCAACAAAATGATAGGCGAAATGTAAGCATATTACACTCCTTGCCTCAGCATCTTAAATACATGTCCCAGATGATAGCAAGACCTATTATTTATTACCATTACATTCAATTATGTTTATTAGCCTGTGCACCTTGAGAGCTAACTAAAACGTAGAGACAGCACTTAATTGCGCTTCGTGCACTAGTGAGCGTTGTTTGCTAAGCGTCCGCATTTGCCTTAAGCACTTTCAATTAGAAGCCAATATGAACTGAAGGAAAATCTTGGCTTTTAGACGAAAATAAAACTTTAATAGATAATTTTGCTTTGTGCTTGTTCTGTAAGCCAAATAAAACGAACCGATTGAAATGAGATTTAGTACGGAGATAGTTCCAGTTTCAGGAAATGACTTTTTGTGACTCTGTTTTAACGTAGTCTTCAACACGGGCAATCACTAGTCTATCTATTTATATATAACAAAATCGTGTTGGTTAAGAGATTAATGGATCGAGAACGCAAATTCTTTTTTTGTTGTGTTTGTTATTACCACGAGAAGAATCTTTTGAAAGAAAAAAAAGAAATTTCTGCAGGACATTAGAAAAAATTAATGCGGTACGAAGATCGCCGGAGCAGTTAGTTTATAATAAAAATACGAGGGTGGATTGAAAAGTAATCGGCCTAACCAAGAAAATAAATACATAATAAATAAAATATATTTTTATTTTTCAACGTAATCACCATCAAGTTCAATGCACTTTTGCCATCTTCCCTTCCAAGCATTTAGCCCGTTGAAAAAAAATGATTCTTCCTTAGATTCAAAATATGCATCTACTGCTGCTTTGACCTCGTCATTTGTCAAAAATCTTTGACCTCCCAAGTGCTTTTTTAGGTTAGGGAACAGAAAAAAGTCTGACGGTGCCAGATCAGGTGAATAAGGTGGATGCGGTAAAAGTTCAAAGCCACAGTTGTGAATTTCTGCCATTGATTGGACAGACGTGTGAACACGAGCGTTATCTTGATGAAACAGGACTTTTCTTCTGATCATTCCTGGACGTTTTTCTTTTATTTCCTCTCGTAAACGACGTAGTAAGGTGCAGTAATAATCAGAGTTTATAGTCTGACCTCTTTCAAGATAATCAACCATAATCACACCCTTCAGATCATGTAAATTCAGATCATGCAGGTCAGTTAGCTAGATTTAAGTTCCAACATGTTCCATTATCAAAAAATATTGTTTGTAGACCAATCACAACTTATAGATTAGAAAAATTTAAAGAAAACATTAAGAATAAAGTACCTCTTTTGGAGTTGAATAATGATAAACACCCGAATGATCATTACGGAGATTTGTTCGGAGTAATCAAATACGAATGTGATAACATTTTCACTAAAAAAACAATAAATGTAAATCAATTTAAAATAAAATTTAGTGATTGGGCTACGCCTGGAATCTATAAAAGTAGAAGGAAATTATATGAATTATACGAGACAAAGGCATCTACTAATGAGCCACAAGTAATTGAACAGATTAAAAAGTACTCCAAACTATTCAAAAAAGTATGTTCAACAGCTAAATCTAATTATATACGGGCTAAAATTGAAAAATCTGATAATAAAACGAAGGCAATATGGAATGTTATTAACAAAGAAACTTGTAAAGCAAAGTCACGTGATCGATCCTTCGAGTTAAAAATAGATGATAAACATATTAAAACTGATTCTGAAGTGGCCAATGCATTTGAATCTTTCTTCACAAATGTTCCAATCACCACTACAAATAAGTTAAATTCGTCAAAAAACGTAGCCAATTCTCTTCTTAAATCTAGTGTTGATAAATGTAGAATTAACTTTGATTTTCAGTATATTGACTCTGTCACTATACTTAAAACTTTTAAACAACTAAATATAAAAAATACCGAGGATCTTTGGGGCATTTCAACTAACATAATAAAATCAATAGTGCCCGCTATAGCACCTCACCTTGCATTCATATTCAATAAATGTATAGATGAAAATCAGTTTCCTCATCTTATGAAGTACAGTAAAATCAATCCTTTATTTAAAGCAGGAGACAAAAGTGATCCTTCAAATTTTCGACCTATTTCCATACTCCCATCCCTCAGTAAAATTTTTGAAAAAATAATATTTAATCAATTGCTTTCACATTTTACAGACAATAAGTTACTTCATAACAAACAGTTTGGTTTCACTAAAGGCAGGAACACAACGGATGCAGGAGTTGCACTTGTGAAACATATATTTGATGCATGGGAGGAAAAGCAGGATGCTATTGGTATATTTTGTGATCTATCAAAAGCTTTTGATTGTGTTGATCATGGGACTTTGCTACTAAAATTAGGTTATTATGGTGTTTCGAACAGCTCACTTGGCTTACTCGAGTCTTACCTCACTGGTAGAGTACAAAAAGTAAACATTAATGGCACCGACTCTTCTGGCGCCTCATTAGTCATGGGAGTACCCCAGGGCTCTATATTAGGACCCCTTTTATTCTTAATATACGTAAACGATCTTCCTTATTTCACTAAAAATCTTTGTGAGATAGTATTATTTGCTGATGACACATCATTAATTTTTAAAAGTGATAGACAAAAAGTAGCACTTGACGATGTAAATAATACCCTTTCGGAAATATTGCATTGGTTCACAAGTAACAACTTGCTGCTCAATGCGAAGAAAACAAAATGTGTAAAATTTACTATGCCCAATGTTAGACAGGTGGATACTCATATTACTATGAATAATGAATTAGTTCAAATAGTCAATACCACAGTTTTTCTTGGGATAACTCTAGATAGTAAACTACAATGGGGTCTTCATATCACAGCCTTGGCAGGAAGACTTAGCTCAGCTGCCTATGCGGTTAGAAAGATAAGGTCTCTGACTGACGAAAAAACAGCACGATTAGTTTATTTTAACTACTTTCATAGCGTTATGTCATATGGTCTGCTGCTGTGGGGCTCAGCTGCCGATATTGAGACAATATTCATATTACAGAAACGAGCTATACGAGCAATCTATAGACTCGGACCCCGTGACTCGCTGAAAGAATTATTTAAAGAAATTAATATTTTAACAGTTGCTTCTCAATATGTTTACGACAACATCTTATATGTACGGAAGAACATAGATCTATTCAAAAAAAATTCCGATAACCATAATTTTAATACAAGAAATAAAAATAAATTGGCAATGACAAAAATTAGACTTCATAAAGTTGGTAATTCGTTTGTTGGCAAATGTATAAAAATTTATAATAAAATTCCTCAGGATTTGGTTGACATGCCTCTTAATAAGTTTAAAATAGTAGTTAAAAAATGTTTGATGATGAAAGGCTACTATAATGTAGACGAATATCTTAATGATAAAAATGCATGGTCACCCTAATCTTCTGTTGTTGGCCACTCGTATAATACAATAGAAACTAATTGTAACAATGTAAACAAAACAATATTAAAAAAGAAAATGGATAATCTACCTGAGTTTCTTGCTGGTCTCTTCTCAGGAGAACCAAATTACCGAACCAGCGAAAGAATCATTTTCTAATGGTTATTTATGTACTTACTTAATTTAGTATTTTTATAATATTACTTGACAAAATTGTAAAATTTTGACATTCATATGTGCTCTTTATGTGCCTAAACTGAATAAATGAAATTGATTCTTGATTGATTCTTGATTCTTGATTCGAGTCCCAGAATACTGAAGCCATCACCTTACTTGCCGACAAAATCGACTTAGCCTTTTTGGGGGTGGTGAACCAGGTCTTTTCCACTGTTTTGATTGTTGTTTTGTTTCCGGTGTACAGTAATGAACCCATGTTTCGTCCATAGTAACAAAACGATTCAAAAAATCACATTCAACAGTTTCAAATAACTCCAAACAGTCGCGTGCAATAAATAGTAAATCGCATCCTTTTTTGCTCAACTGAAAGCAGTCGCGGAACCCACTTCGCAGACATCTTGTGGAAACCCAACACGTTGACTATTATGTTTTGAGTACGTTCATAAGAGATGCCTATAATCTCAGCTATCTCTCTAATTTTCAATCTGCGGTCTCCCATAATTAAGTCGAGTGTTTTTTTAACATTTTCGTCAGTAGTGGACGTCGAAGGCCTTCCAGAGCGGGGTTCGTCTTTCACACTCTCTCTACCACGCTTGAATTCTGCTATCCATTTTTTGACGGATGAATATGAAAGAGCGCAATCCCCTATTACACTGACCATATCATCATGGATGGCTTTTGATGACAGCCCCTTCTTATGGAGGTACTTAATGACGGCACGCTGCTTGATTTGCTCCATTTGCGGAAATGATGTCAGATTGCTTTGTTAATAAATTTATAAAATTAAAACTAATTTTCGTACACTTTTCAAACTTCACACAATTAACAGGTCTGAACTGAACTAAATATTGTGGATAGATTTGATTTTTAGAACTAAATGGATCACTGTTAGGCCCACTACTTTTCAATCCACCCTCGTAATACTGTGAAAGTACAGTACAAAAGTAGGTATTAGTAAAACTTAAAATCATTAAAACAACAGCCAGTAATTATACAATTTTATTACAACTGTAAAGTAAAAGTATCAGTCAAAATAAACTAACATTCCAAGCAATTTTTCTTACGACACCATTCTATCGTTGAGCAACCAATCCATCTTATAAATGGTGATGACGCAATTTGAGGTAAACTGTTGTAACACTCCCTGACATTTCAAACCCCTTCCAGTGAAAATCGAACAATGCAATATTTGGGTTTTGACCCAAATAGACTTAGTATAAGTATTGGAAAAGGAATTTTACGATGTTATGGCGTAGATACCTAAAATCGCTAAGGGTATGGGGGAAATTGGGTAATACTTTTATCAACTGCAAACAAACTTTATCGTTTATTAAGTAACAATTTATTGGTTACTTGATGTTATGACTTTAATACGAAAATTGTAAAGGGTAAGCGGTAAAGTGAAAATTTTTAGGAACTGATATAAGTATGCAACTGCCGTCCCTGAAGTCCCAAGTTCCAATCCGGGTCGAATCAAATATTTTATGTCATCCACAAATATTTGTTTCGGACTTAAGGTGTTTTCTGTGTATAATATGAATAAAATACTGTTTATCAGTAGTCTAGATCTTATAAGCTATAAGCTTATAAGCTTAGTTTAAGCTAGATGACGTTGTGTCAGAATGTCCAAAAATATTTATAAAAAAAATTATGACAACTCTTTCGAGCCATTTGATGCTCTTCTTCATCATGGTAATAATCTTTGTGGTATTTCTTTGTGCCGTCGGTCCCGATTGTCATACCAACATCTATGGCAGTCGTTAGGGGTAGTTGGAACCCTAAATCAAAATTCCAACTGATCTAACTACAGAACTTTGATTGTAACGGTGCAGTTCTAGGATGAAGTGAAGTGTTTTGGTAGGAATTGGCAGTTGGCCAAAAGGTCGTTTGTCGAGTCAAATAAAAAGTGCGAGTCGCCGGTTCACGGACCGGCGTCCGCCGCCATGATTTTATTCACGTCTGCATCTGGCTCGGGCAACGTGAATCCCGGACGAAGGGTTGCTGCAGAGGCAAGTGAGGTGCTAAGAGCGGCAGGATGAGATTATAGACTGGACGCCTGGACGGCGTACAAAAATAAGGTGCGTGTCTAGGGTTCTTTGTCGTATGACTTTTGGCACTGATATCGCCCATGGGTTGTGAAGGTCAGATGGCAGTCGCTTCACGGAAAATATCGAAGTTCAGCCAAATCGAAATTAGACTGAAAATCCGACCCCAACTGCATTAGGAAAAGGCTCGGTGGATGATGAGTCTATATAGCATTAAGGATTCAACTCCTCAAAAAATAGAAATGATTTAAAGACATTTGTACAAACGAACAAATTATTAAACATTAAATTTATAAAACAAAGTGGATAATCATATCTTTCGTCCCCTTTTCATTGTAGACAATAACATTAAATTACACCTCCACAGACATATCTGTACCTTTTAGGTATCAAATGAACTCATTTACTGTGAAGCTTACATAATATCTCTTATTCAAAACTTTGCTAAATGTAATTTATTCCACTTAAAGATAAGGGTGTAGTAATGACACATTCTTCAAAAATATTTTTTTCAACATTTCGATGACGTGTGTGTATTAACCCCCTTTCTGTGCTGGAGTATCGGTTATGATTCTCTATCGAAAAGCTTTGAGTGATTTTTCCGCAATTGGCAATTTAAAATTGTGGTGGATCCTCTATGCACCTTTTTATTAGGGTTCCGTACCCAAAGGGTAAAACGGGAACTAACGAACGAATGTACGGGAAGCACTTGGCTGTCCGTCCGTCTGTCACCAGGCTGTATCTCAGGAAAGTTGAAATTTTCACACATGATGTATTTCTGGTGCATTTTATAACAACAAATACTAAAAAACAGCTGTGTTTTTAGTATTTGTTGTTATATAATGCACTAGAAAATAATAAATGTTTAAAGGGGCTCCCATACAACAAACGTGATTTTTGTGTTAAATCATTCAATAACAGTGTATCCATATCCGTATCCAACAATAATAATTTTCCGCGTAAACTCTACGTAGCTAAATGGATGAAATCGGATCTGGTGGATTTCTATATGCGCCGATAATTTGCGGACTGGTATTATGATACTACTATGCCTACGTTACCGCTTCATATCCCCGAGGGATCATAATATGCGAACACTACAATCAATTTGCCTATCATACTCGTAGCTAGTTACTATTAGGCCTCTGGCACACGGCGTATTTAAAACGCGCAGACGACGCGTGTTTCAGGAACGCGCGTCGTCTGCACCGTATATGCTGATTTTTGCGTTAGCATAGATTCAAACACGCATAAAACGCGATACAAACGCGCGTGTGAAGCGCGCTCGCAACTCGTTTGAAGCGCGCTCGCTACTCGTTTGAAGCGCGTACGAAGAGGCGAAGGAGGGGCGCTCGCTCACGCCGGCCCGTTGCAGTTTGACTTTGCACTAGCTGCGGCGCATTTGCAATAATAGGTCGTTTTTTGTGTGCTGCGCGTGTATTTTGTTTCAAATGGAACCTTTTGACACCGACCGCTTTATAACTGAAGTAAATATACGTCCGGTGACATGGAATTCTTTACTGCCCGAATATTCCAACAAAGTCTTGAAACGAAATGCTTGGGACGAATTGTGCCAAATTTTTTGTAATAATTTTAATGAAAAAACCAGTAGGGAGAAAAACCTGGCAGCTACGATTCATTATATATTTTGAAAAGAACGTTGAGTCAAGTGCAGATGAACCCATACACGTTTCACGTGTTTTCAGTCTAATGAAACGGGAAGTGTATTAGACAACCTGCTCTTGACTGGTTACTTATCCAAATCCCGGATTTTGAAATTCGGTATTTTGATACTTAACCCTGTACAGTGACAGTACATATTAAGTTGAATAACCATACACAGTAAAACAGTAGAAAATGTAATTAATCTAAATTTTAGAATCTTGCCATGATACTGCACCTTCATCGCTAATAAAATAATCAGTATACATATTTCGTATCGCAGTTCCGCTTAATTGTGGCCGTCTTTTACCAAATGAGATCAAACTTGCATCTTCAGGAGGATCTTCTACTCCAGCTATACTTAATGTGTGATGAAAATTATAACCGTCTCGTTCACGTATGAAATTATGCAGTGCACAACAAGCTTTTACAATATCCACACCAAAGTCCACGCTAACGTTCAGAGGGCGATTAAAGATTTTAAATTTATTACTTAGTATACCAAATGTGCATTCGATGTATCGTCTGGCACGCGTCAGGCGATAATTATATATTCTTTTTTCTCGTGACAAGATTTTTCCAGCATAAGGTCTCTGTAAATGTTCAGATAATGCAAAGCCTTCATCTCCAATAAACTTAAATGGTATTGCCAGTCCATTATTCGATATTGGTCTCGCATTTGGTATATTATAATTTCCTTGCCTTATCTTTCTGGTCCATTCACTACATTAATTTATTGTAGAGTCTGCAGCCTTTCCATAGCATGCAACATCTATATCGATAAATTTGTAATTAGCGTCACATATTGCAAGCAATACGATGGAAAAATATTTTTTATAGTTAAAATACTCCGATCCACTATGTTGAGGTTTTATAACTCTTATATGTTTCCCGTCGATTGCGCCAAGTACGTTGGGGAAATTTGCATATTTAAAAAAGCCTTCAGCAGTTTTTAGATGCGATTCTTCGGTAGGTTCTGGCATACAGATGTTTTTTAAATTATCCCATATAAGTTTTACTGTTTCACGAACTATAACACGGGCCGTCGATTGTCCACACTTAAAGTCATAGTGAATGTCTGAAAAATAGCAACCCGTAGATAAATACCTGGAAAAATATAACATTATTGTTGTTTTCAATCATTGAACTTCAAAAAAAATGGAAGAGCATTAAGGACGCATACAATAGAGACAAAGCAAAGAACAGAAACTGTGCCAGTGGGTCTGGAGCTAAGCCTAGAAGACCTTACATATATTCCAATTTGCTAACTTTTTTAGATCCGCTTGCCGAAATAAGATCTCCAAGTCAATGTTCGAATAGCTCAAGTCAAAATGATGACGCAGCACAGGTACATGACGTAGACTGTGATTTTCAGAAACCAAATACACCGAAGAAGACAAAGAGGAATCCAAAACATGAAGAAGACTCACAAGAAAAATTGTTTGAAGCTCTTACTGCTAATCTCAAGAACTGTAGCGAAACAAAAAATACAATTTTATCAGAAAATCCCGACAAACTGTTCTTAATTTCGTTAGCTAACGATTTTTCTGCCATCAAAGATGAATTTAAGTTGGAGGCCAAAGCTGACATGATAAGCTTGATTCGTAAATACAAAAACATGGGACAGTCATCGAGAACGCTACATGGAAATATGTACCAAGATGGATTGCAATATGAACATCGTTATGGATACCAGTCTGGATATCAGTCTGAATTTTCACCAGAATATCCAAGTAATCAATCGGCACCAAGAGAAAAATATATATCTAGTAGTCCGTTACTAAATTTGCGTAGCAATGAATCAGTTACAAATGACTCCGACATCATAACTGATATCTATGATAATGAATAAATAAATCTTATTACCTTATTCATAATCTGAGGACACTTAATTATTATTATTAATAATTAATATATATTTTTTACGATTAAAAATTTAAAACTGTAATAGATAGTTAGTAAATGAATGAATAAATAAACATATTTTTTTACCTCAATGTGATAAGTAAACGTTCTTCTGCTGATATACTTGATCTCATTACTGTATTTTGACGGGTTAACTTCGGTTTTAGAATGAAAAGAAGTTCTTGGAATGACGAATACGACATTCGATAACATTTAGAAATTTTTTCCCATCTTCTATGTTTTACCAGTTTTGTAAATGTTGTATTGTAATGACCATACAATCGTCTTTCACTAGTAAATGGGTCTATCCAATAAATTCGCTTATTTGTACGTTTCTTTTTTCTTTTTACAAGCAGTGCTAAAGCCAGCGTAAGCAGTGTAGTCTCAACCGACGCCATTGTACAACTGATCTGATCAAAACGTAGAAGCTACGTGCGACTACAACGCGTCTGTATCGCTGTATCTGCGCGTATATGCGCAGTAGACGCGTGTTTCACAATCACTCCGTGTGCTTAGGGTTACAAGGTTGCGTTCGATTCTCGTTTGAAGCGCGTATACAAGCATCATCTGCTCGTCGACTGCGCGTTTAAAATACGCCGTGTGCTAGGGGCCTTAGCTCACAAAAAGAGTAAGGCGATTGTGGCAAAACTGACATTGTTTGATAAATGGAGTAGTCTTTGGCAATAAAACAGGTATAAAAGCTTTTGAAAACAATTTTTTGAGTAAAATTACATTGATTGTTCTATTTTTTTAGATACATCTTGATATTTTGACTAAGATTCAATATGTTTTTAACTAATTAAATCACAAAACAATGGTAAGTAAAAATTTTTTTAAGAAAAAACTTTTTAGCATTAATTAATAGCATTAATTTTTCGCAGAATCAAAAGGACAACAAAACGTCGACAATTGTTTCGCCTCTAAACGAGGCATTATCAAGACTGTCTCAGAGAGAACAGCAATGCAAAATTTTGTCATGGATTTTCGCCAAGTAACGCCTGTTTCTATCCAATATTTAATTAAATCACATTTATATCAGTAAACTGCTTCGGTGGCGTGGTCGGTACATAGTGCACCGGCTTCGACTCCGGAGTCTCGGGTTCGATTCCCGGGTCGAATCAAATATTTGTGTGATTCACACATGTTTGTTTCGGAGTTTGGGTGTTTTCTATGTATATCATGTATGTATTTAGAAATACCTATATACTCGTAAGTATGTTTGTCAGTTGTCTAGATCCCATATCACAAGCTTATGGCTTCGTTTGGGCTAGATAACGTTGTGTGAGAACGTCCAAAATGATTTATTTTATTTATTATTTATTTAGTAAAACTATTGACGCTGAGATCCCCAGTACGATTCCTAGGTCGAATCAAATATTTGTGTGGTCCACAAATGTTTGGTTCACAGTTCGGGTATTTTCTATGTATATTTAATATAATATTATGTATATTCTTTTTTAAATAAATGTTTATCGAATTATGTTTAGAGAAGGAAAACCAGACACAAAACCCTATACCAATCGACTGACCGGTGTGGTATAATGTAGGCTGAATTTCCCCCTCTTTGGGGGACGCCCAAGCCCAGCAGTGAGCGTAAAATGGGCTAAGATAATGATGATTGTGACGAAAACGTTGTCAACCTTCTTGGAATTTTGTCAGTCGGTGATTTAAGTAAATACTCACTCACTATGTTCGTAAACGCCAAAAAATTCAACTGTATTTGTTTTTTTGTTATACACTCACGCACACACACACATATCACGCCTATATCCCCGAAGGGGTAGGCAGAGGTGCATTACACACCCAAAATTTGCCAGTATTTTCGTCTCACGTAATAGGGGGCAAGCCTATTGCCGTTACCGGGCACATTTATAATGGGTTATATCCAAAATGGCCGAATGAATTTAATATAAAGTAGCAACTATATTGTTATTTTTTTTTCGTTGCCTTTTTCGTTAAAATCTTATTTTAATAGATAATTAAAATGTAATAAGTCTAAGTAGGTACTAATTATTAACTTACTAATTGTGCAATAGGTACATTATCTATTCCGAATAAAGTAGCTACAAGATAATAACATCTGGACGTGGACGTCCAAATTCAAAGTCATCCTATAACGTGGCATCCTATAAGATGACTTTGAATTTGAACTGGAGTGGAAACTTATTATTACCTTCCTTTCTAAAAAAAAGAATACTTAGATGAAGAATAACACAATACCGATGTGTATCTAATTTTAATACAATCACTTTAGCTTATCTAGAGAGCTTAACAAGAATGTGAAACGTATATTTGCAATTCACATACTCGTACTACAAATCCATTGTAAGTACTCGTACTTAATCCTATAGGACAGAAATATGGCTTTAAATCATAGGAAAAATATTTTGACGCAGTGAAATATGTGAGTGAAAAGCCAACCTATCACTTGTCACTAATGTCAGTTCACGTGGCACAATTTTCCTCAGTAATACACCTCAGTCCTATAGTAGGTGTATTTTTAGTTAGTGTTGGGACAACCCAGTTTTATTAAATGCTGGGTAATTACTGTCACACTTTGTTAGTACTAGCAGAGAATAGGGAATAGTACTTACATACAGAACTTGCACTCCGACGTTAATTAAAGCACATTCTTTTGTTAACAGAGAACATAATTCGAACGTTAGGGTTGTCACGAAAGTACCAGCATAATTTGACCAATAATTATGACGTTAATGCCTCAATATCAACTCTATGGTCAATGCTGTGTCACAAACAAGAGACCACCCTTCTTTGATTTCCAACTTCAAGTTGTCGCTGACGTCAGGTATTTTTTACGGTTGTTAGGCGAATGACATAGGCCCTCGTATAGGTATTATATAACTACGCAGCTTATAATTTTATCAACACCGGTTCAGAAAGCAAAGAAACACAGACAGAAACTCAACACTTAAACTCCTAATTCTGTAATATTTTCATAAAGTAATTTAACTGTTATATTCCTCAGCGAAATGTAAGAAACTCAGCGTTTTTCTAAATCCCGTTACGATTTTATCGGCAACGATCCAATTTGTCTGAAAATTAATTTGATGTCATTGACTTTTTGAAGAAATATAATTTTTTACAAAAAATATTAGACTATCAAACACTGTTCGAGTCTCATTACTTACTTGACCGAAAAAAGACGATCTTGAACTGCAATATTCTTAACGTTTGTCTGAACTTTGAACTTGATCTTGTCTGCTCTTAACGAAAAGAGAATGAAAGAGTTTGATACAAAGCTGGGTAAAGTATCATGTCTTCAGTATATTTTGCATCATAACAAAAAAGGATTGATGATGCGACTGCGATGGGCGAAAGGATTATTAAACCCGGATTATTTATAGTAAAATACTGTTTTTCATAAACCTACAGCTCGTGCTTGCTACCTCGCATGTGCCTTATTGGATTTTTATTTCAAAACATAGCTTTTGAGAGTTGCATCGATGGAACATATTTATAATTTTTAATATGAATACTGCATGCGATTTCGTACATTTAAACATACTAACAGGAAAATTATATAAATATTCGACTTTTAATCATGTAAGGATTATATTGATATTTTTTAATGGTTCTTACGATTTCCGTTATACAATTTAATATTATGTACATATATAGTAGAAGGTACGAGAAAACAAAGGTGGGTATGCCAGAATGGAGTTGATGAGAATATTATCTGTCTACCCTAATTGAACAGGAGTATGTGCGTGCAGAATAAGCGAACTGTGAAGGCACTGATAAGGAGAGTGTAATGTACATTCTGTTACGCCTAGAATACTATACGAGGACCTTGCAATGTATTTATACAGAAAGACGTACACATACTACTAGCTTATATTTACGTATGGGATGGGATCCGCTCGACGGCCTATTTAGAGATATCACAAAGCTTGAAAAACATCGATCAGACGATCGATGTTTTTCAAGACTAAAGGCTAGTTACTTACTTGCTACGAGAATTAGCGTTTTTATTCAACCAATGCCATTTAAACTTTGATGAAAAGGAACAGTACTTCTATTACTTTACGAAGATAAAGAATACTTTTCATCCCGTGAAAATGAGAAACTAAACGTTGAGGCGAAGAAAAATCACTTATCCCGCTTTGAGGCTTTGACAGTGATTGAAGACATTAGAGTCAACGCAAAAAATGTGACATTGCTAGTTACACAGCAAATTTTCGGGATAGCGATTTATTTGACCAGTGAATCTGCAAACGTGTTATCGATTTTATGGTTATGGAATACAACATTTTATTTTTATTTGGTAGGAAAAAAATGCCTCAGTTACACTGCACCGTACTTAGATGCCTGTACCTGGTGAGTGGACCGTCAGGTGTTGGTATCACTTTAAATTATTAGCTCAGTGCCAACCCACAGGGGGAATGATTTTCCATTTTTAAATTAATTTAAAATTTAGAGCAGTACCCTTAACTAATTGTCATACCAAATATTAACAAACACAGGCTCTTACAGGTAGACGTCCATTACAGTTAGATAACGTACAGTTCGAGGGATAAGCGGAGCTTTGCATTTGTGTGAGTGACCACGAAAAGTAGAGTAAAAACTCTTTTTGTAGCTGGGTGTACAACACATGTGTGCATAAAAGAAGTTACATATACGTTCACTTATACTGGACTCACCCCAATGCAAAGCTCCGCTTACTCCTCGCGAACTGTACATACACATAACTAAGGTCCTACGGCTCTTTCGAAATTGGAGACCTCCACTTGCTATGATCTTGGAATAGGTACAAAGTAAAGCGAAAGAAGTATCGCTTCTTAAACTTTCATAAGTGTTTTGACGTAACGGTTACGGATACATTAACTTGAACTTTTTTTACATCTCCGGGTAGTAATATTTTTCTTAAAGCATTTTTGTTTAGGTAATCTTTTTAAATTATTTCATATAGCTGCATTTTCCTTGAGTATTAAACCAGTTATAATTTCCTTACCTACTGAATTTCTGTGACAGTTGGGTCTAAGAAATACATACGGCATATACACACGGCCAGAGCCTCTTTATTATAATTTTAAAATAAGAAAAATAAAGAAGTAATACACATACATTTGTGGGACCAATTGTCGCTCGCGTCCGTAGGCTTTACCCTCGAGTCCCTACACGTGGTCCCCGGGTGGTGCTAAAGAGCGACACTCTTTCCGGTGGTAGGCTTCGGCCGTGGCTGGTCACTACCATCTGGGCTGAAGTCAGAGTGCCAAGCGTTCGCGAGTTCCACCCTGTGAACCCTGAGTAGCCCTCTAAGAGTGGGTCTATGTAGTTGCACCCTCTGGTGTACCGTAGACGTGCCTTACAGTATTGCCGCACGTGGTGCTTAGTTTCGAGGGCAGCGGGATCCGGAGAAACGGTTTTCCGCTGGCCGCCCACCGATAGTTGGGAGCCCAATTGCGGTCTAGCCATCCGCGAAAGGCTGCTCCGCCATCGCGCGCATAATCCTGGAGTTGCTCCTGTTGGGCCGGTTGGCAACCAGATGAGAGGCCTCAACAGGCAATTCTGGGGGGGTCCGGGCGTCCCCGTGGTTTCCAAGCTAAGTTTCCTCACCGTGCGGCAATGCTGTAACTTTCGTTGGGGTCCGGTTGGTGCCTCACATAACTGCCACTCTATGCCTATTTCCTTTCTTGACTTTGAAAAAATAATGCAGAAACGATATAAGAAAATGAGGTTTCAGCAGCGGATGCACGGCCTCTCACTGAAAGTGCACCTTACTAACATTCGAGGATTGCACTCCAATCTCGTCCCAGTCCACCACACCTTGAGGCTGCAAGACCGCATCTGCTCTTGCTTACGGAGACGCAACTCTCAACCCCTGCTGATACTTCCTACCCAAACTACCCAGGCTACACCCTGGAGCACAACTTCCGTTCAAAAGCAGGGGTTTATTTCTATGTGCGTGATGACATCTGCGCTAGGCGTCTCCGTAACTTAGAAGATCCCTCATCTTCTTCAATCTGGGTGCTTGTAGACACCGGCATCGAAAAAATTGTTTATGTGGGTGTCTACAGATCGCACAGCGGAGATCAGGAGACAACTAAGCTATTTGACCATCTGAGTGAGGTCGCCGATGTGGCTCAACAGAGGTATCCGACAGCACAAATTGTTTTTCTGTGGGACTTTAATGCCCACCACGAGCAGTGGCTGTTCCCTTACCAGAAAACAGACCATGCTGCTAGAGAGGCCTACAAGTTTGCCTTGTCTATTAACCTTTCCCAGCTGGTTGACCAAGCAACTCGAATACCTGACATTGAGAGCCACACGGCCAATTGTCTGGACCTTCTGCTGACGACTGAACCAGACCGATATCAAGTGTCAGTTTCAGCCCCCCTTGGCAGTTCTGACCACTGTCTGGTTAAGTCCATACTTTTGTGTCCCCCACCTGACCCCAACCCTAGAGGCACTAGGCGGGTGTGGCGATACAAGTCAGCAGATTGGGATGAGATGCGTAATTTCCTTGCATCTTACCCATGGCTGTCAGTCTGCTTTTCTTCTGGCGATCCGTCGAGCTGCGCGTATGCTGTTGCCGGGGTTATCGGTCGGGCGATGGAATACTTTATTCCGTTTTCTGACCGGCCATCTAGCATCAGAGCTCAGCCCTGGTTTGGCTCTGACTGTTTGAAAGCTGAGGCAGACAAACAGTCAGCTTATGAAGCTTGGGTTGATGCCAGAAATCGCAAATCTCCGGACACGCATAAAAAGAAGAAAGCCTTTAACAAGGTAGCCAAGTCCTGCAAAAGGATCCTGATGAAGGTGCGCTTCAATCACGTTGGCCGCGTGGGGGCCAGACTCTCGTCTTACCCATCTGGGAGTAAGGAGTTCTGGTCTCTAGCCAAATGTGTTGAGGCGAACTTTTGTCGATCCTCACTCCCTCCTTTGCAGAAACCTGATGGAACACTGGCACACACAGCTATGGAAAAGGCTAATCTGTTTGCCTCTCTGTTTGCTGAAAGTTCACGGCTAGATGCTGGTACTAAAGCTACCTCCTAGAGATTGCAAAATGCCAGAAATCCGCATTCATCAAAAGGAGGTTCTCAAAATACTACGCTCTCTAAATGTGAATAAAGCCAGTGGTCCCAACGGTATTCCTGCCATTGTTCTGAGGAACTGCGCAGCCGAGTTGTCTCCTGTCTTGACACGCCTGTTCCGTATGTCTTTTCGGGCTGGTAAAGTTCCGAAAGCTTGGAAGGTAGCTAACGTACAGCCAGTACCGAAAAAGGGTAGTCGTGCAGACCCTACCAACTACCGCCCAATTGCAATCACCTCCATTCTCTGCAAGGTGATGGAGCGTGTAATAAACAAACGTTTACTGGCATACCTCGAATATAATGACCTCCTAAGTGATCGGCAATACGGGTTTCGCCAACGCCGCTCTACTGGAGATCTTCTAATGTATGCCACGCACATCTGGGGTGAGGCTCTTGTAAGATATGGTGAGGCCTTGCTGTGTCACTTGACCATTTCAAAGGCTTTCGACAGGGTCTGGCACGAAGCCCTTATAACCAAGCTTCCTGCTTACGGAGTTCCGGCTAGTCTTTGTGCTTGGATTTCAGATTTCCTGAGGGAACGATCTATTCGAGTGGCTGTTGACGGCTGCTCGTCTGATCTATTAGCAATTAACGCTGGGGTACCTCAGGGATCTGTTCTCTCGGCAACGTTATTCCTGCTACATATAAACAACCTGCTCAGACCCGATATATTTGGGTATGCGGACGATAGCACGGTTGCAGAGAGATATTTCTCCAGCGCAAAGGCCAAAAAAATAGAAATCGACGATCGTAGAGTGGCAATGGTTGAACGCACTAACTTAACCCTTCAGGCAGTGTCTGACTGGGGCGATGCTAACCTTGTCACATTCAACACTACGAAAACCCAGGCATGTCTTTTCTCCGCTAAAAAGAGCCCGTTCACCAAGGTTCCTACTTTCCGGGATGTCCCTGTACCTGTGACTCAGCATCTTCAGCTCCTTGGTGTGGACTTATCATCCAACCTGAACTTTGGAAGCTACATAGAATCCAGGGCTAAAACAGCTTCGAAAAAACTTGGCATCCTCTCTAAGGTGCGTAAATATTTTACCTCGTGTCAACTACTTAGTCTTCACTCAGCACAGGTACGCTCCTGCATGGAGTACTGCTCGCACCTTTGGGATGGATCCGCCCGCTATCAGCTTGAGGCCCTGGAAGCTATTGACAGACGCGCCAGAAAACTTATAAGCGATGAGGCGCTCACAAGCAACCGACTTCAGAGCCTCAACCATCGCCGTCTGGTTGCGAGTCTGTGTGTCTTCTACAGGTTACATTTCGGAGAGTGTGCGCAGGAATTGCATGAATGAATTCCACCAGCACCATTCCATTATCGGACATCAAGGCGTGGTCTGAGATTCCATCCGTATGTGGTCGAAATTCCACCTCTTCGTACCTCTCGATTCGCTTCTTCTTTCATCATGCGAACCGCTAAGGAATGGAATTCCCTTCCAGCGTCATTGTTCCCCGATACATATAATCTTGGGATTTTCAAGGCAAGAGTAAATAGGCATTATTTGAGTTTCAGTGCTTCATCTTAGACCGCATCGTTACTTAACATCAGGTAAGATTGTGGTCAAACGCACTCAAATTTAGTCATAAAAAAAAATAAAACATAAATACCGTCATAAAAGAGACAACTTTGTCTGTAGTGGTCATAAAAAGATCGGAAGATGTTACATCGTAAAAAGATTTAAGCGTGACCCTTAAAAAAAGTTGCAGAATGAATAATGTTTTAGGATAATTAGTCATTAGTTGTTTACAAAAGTAGACTCGGAATTTTGAGAGATGTACTAAACAAAAGTTTTTGGAACGAAGTTCTCTAAGGAGGCTTACGGGTGGTGCGATTTAATAGAAATCGTCAAATTACGATTACCAGTGGTTTCCAACCGGTGCTCCGCAGAAGCCAAAATATGGTCTACCTTTTTTTTGGAAATTTAGCGTCGGAGAAGAAAAGTAACCAAACCCAGGTTGGGTTACGTTGCAGTTGCGTAAAGAACTTCGTTCCTGACGAGGATCCCTCGACTGCACAATTTTTAAAGAAATGGTAATTATGATGTTCAAACTTTTTCAAATAATAGCATTATTTTCGCTGAAATAGAAGACATTAAAACGTCGACATATGTTTCACCTCTACACGAGGCATTCTCAAGACTGTCTCAGAGAGAATAGTAAAATATGAAGCAAGATCATAGTTGTTTTTAAGGTAAGTATCGCTAGCGCGATGTAGGATGTGTCAGAAAACAACAACCGGGGGTAGAAATTTTAAGTTAGGCTAATAAATTCAAAATAGGTATTTTTAAGACAAAAATCAACTTTTTAATTCGCAGAAAACATAATGTAACACACACAAACCAACATTAACTACTGTGGCTGTCCATTCACGGACAAATTAAGCAAAGGGGACGCATGAAAGTCAGTCTGTTCATTGAGCAAGGTATCCACGTCCCGCCTAACTATTTATAGACGGACACATAACTTGAACCCCTTCTCACACAACCTCAAAATCTTAAAGGTGTTATCATTATTCAAGGTATGACCTGTATCAAGAAGATGCCTAGCGACGTGGGACTTCTCCGAACAACCGTTACGGAAGACCGACAAATGTCCCTTGTATCTGACTTCAAAGGACCTGTCAGTCTGACCCACATACTGCATATTACAACCGTCACAATCTAACAAATTAATAAACTCCTGACTTCCATGAAACAGAAACTAAATCTTTACCATTACATAACTCCCTCAAGGTGTTCTGGGTTCTAAAAGCCGTAAATATGTTGTTTTCCCTCAGGATCTTGGCAGCACAATATTTTTCAATGTAAGTTTGCGTATGCTACTCGTACTCTATAGTTCCTTTATTCCTTTGAAAATATTTACCAAGACTAAATAGCTAATTTCGTAAGTATTCTCTTTGCGAAAGGTCAAGAAAATACTGAACATAATTCCTAGAAACATCTCAAGGACTCAAGTCATCGTTACCTGCACGCGGTTTTCCTGTTGATAGACATAGGTACTAAACGGCAAAATCCTTGCCCCCTATTACTATTTCGTGGGAGCAAAGGGTACTTGCAAATAAGCTAGCCCGCCGTCGATGGTCCTGAACGCACTGACTTCGGAACTCAGCGGGTAAGGTAGGCGCCGTCTCAGTCGCGGCTGCCTCCTTCGCGAGCTTAACCTGCTCCATTCCACCTACTCCCACTGGAGACCATGGCTTGCAGCATGGTCTCCAGTGAGAGGGTATCCAAGCTCAAACCCACAACGAGGTCCTGGCGCTGACTCGCCCAACTTGCTTAGCGCCCAACTTGCTAAGCGCTGCACTTTGAATCCCAGATTACTGTCCTTATTGAAAAATGCACTTGTGTTTTGGAAAGTATATTTATACATGGTGTAACATTGATATAAGTCAGTGGGGGAAAGTCTGAAACTATAAGACTTACGAACATCTGTTCTTATAGTTTCAGACTTTCCCTCACTGACCCATATCAATGTTAAACCATGTACTCGTATAAATATACTTTCCAAAACACAAGTGCATGTGTCAATAAGGACAGTAATGTGGGAATCAAAGTGCAGCCTGTATAATTGAGAATGTATAAAAGCAACGTACCTATATCTATTAATACTCGTAAATGAAAGTATTAACACATTTCAACTGAAGTGCTTTTAGTAATTTTCGGTTCTACGGCCGAATATAGCTATCGATCAATCAGTCGACGCCGTAAAGTGTCGAGTTACATAATTTTCTCTATTACGTGTCAAGAATTTGAAACTATCTATATTTAGGGATGTAACTTTTGTAAATATATTACAGGGAATGCTAAAATATTTTATGATAGTGAAAACTCGGTTACATTTTGATGAAAATTTGTTGGTCCCGAGTGTGTACTATGTTGTCCTATCCTTGAAGACGTCTGAGTTCACTTACTTGTTTACGATCAAAGCAGTTCAAATAAAATTACATTTTCTGTAAATAAACAATAAAACTAATATAGGTTTTAAGACGCTGCTTTAAGATATTTGCGTAGGACTAAAGGTCGGCGTAGACTGAAGTAGCGGCACGGTACAGCTAAGCGTTTTATTTTGATAAAGTTACTTTTATCTTTATTTTAACAGTTTAGATTTCATATGGTTACAAAGTAACTAGGTACTTAAGTAATATGAATTCAAACTTAGACGAATAGTGATGAAAAATTACTCGATCATAATAAAATCCTTTCCTACGCCGATATCAGCACATCACTGCCTTTAGAGAGTGCATTGATGTTTTATAAAAATCTTGAGTCCAAGCCGAACTCAACTGCAAGTGAAGCACCTACCGACCCATGGATGCCTCGCCTCCTTGTACATGGTACTCAAAACTAACTGGCAAAGTGTAGGTGTAGGCGTGATTGTGACTGTGCGTACCTATACCTAGAATGTTCATCACAAATGTTAATAGACATTAAATCCAAATACGAAATATAAAACTAGAACGTTACACTCGAGGGACCATCATAAAATTGCTATCCAGTAATTTCATCGTGCCGAGATTAAAATTGCCAAATAAAAAGACCGTAATTACTTAATTAAAAAAATCTGATGACAACAATTAATTATCCTTTCATCATCAGTAATTGCACTCGACGAAATAACTCAATTACGTGGTACTTCAGTGCTCGTTTCGAAAAATTGTTCCCGTCACAGGTAAGTGAATTTAAAATTGGGATTTAATTATTGAGAGTTCAAATGTTTAAATAAAATAATTTTTTGATAAAAAACATTTAATAGTAGATTGTTAACCAAGGGATGAAAGCATCCCATTTCTGACGAGATATTTCGAGTCGCCAACAGTTCGAGGCAGAAATAGGTGTTTTCACCCGAGTTAAACACTTTACTTTTCATTTCAAATGCGAGGAAAGCAAATAAATAGTCAGATAAAAAAATTATAACAATAGAGATTGGTCACGTACCAAGTATTGTACTTTACGTCTATTTTTTTTAACTTTTGTTTTTCATTCGCGCTTTTTTCAGGGCAGGCTGTAGTCTTTTGATCATACCGCCTTGTCATTAGTTATATTTTTACATGCAAAATAGTCTTCAGTTTTTTAATTTCTTCAATTAATTTTTTCACGCACATATTTTTAAAAGCGCTATAGAGTATTTCGTTAATGATAATATGACGCGTTACGGCGGGTGATTTAATCAGGTTTAGTCGGATTCTCAACCTTAAAATACTGAGTAAAATACTCAGTATTTTAAGGTATAACTGTCCAAATAATTATTGTTTGTGCAGTTAATTTTATCAGGCGTTACTTTTCGGAAGTCCATAGATAAATAAAATAAATCTAACTCCTTTGCAATATTCCGCCACATGCAAATTACCCAACTCTCGTATTTATTCATGCACAAGACCACCCTCCAAACCCACTTAGGCCGAAAGAATAGATAAATAATTTTGAAAATAGAATAAATATGAGAATTGTGTTATCGTGCAAAAATAATAAAAAACCTCGACACTTGTTTCGCCCCCAACCAGGGGGCAATCAACATCTAGTCTAACATCAGTAGTTAGATTTATTTTATTTATTGTTTGTGCTATTTACGTTTTATTTTACTGTAACCCAACTCTTTTTTGTTTATGACCATTCAAAAACCAGAATGTTGTATTGACTTAATCAAACTTTGGCAGTATACGTTTTTGCCATCGCCTCAAGATGTACTGATATTTTTTTTTTACTGTTCCGCCTTAGGGCCGACATCTATCACTTTCAACCCGCATATCAGGTAAGTAATGACCCACAAAATGTAAAGGTTTTCGAACCTATGTCTTGCAAATTGCAAGACTGCTTCGGCAATGGTTACTTCAAAAATTCCGCGTAGTTGTTTAAATCTTACTAATGTTATTACGCAGTATGTTGGTTTGAATAAGCACGCAAACTCTCAGACACTGCTCGTTTGCACAATGAAAAATGTAGAAAAACGGGAAAATTCATTTCTTCTGAGATTTTCCGTTGCTTGCGCTGTGTTAACGGTTAAAGTTACGCAAAAAAATGTACGACAGAATTATTTCCCATTTGAAAATTTCTAAAAATCCGTCAAAGGCATTTTACGGATGGGTCAACACTCATCTCAAAAATGCTTTAAAGAAAAAATGTAAAGTGCCATTTTGCACGGTAATAAAAGGTCACCTCCAAGATCTCTGCCATACAAGTACGTTCCTATAATATAATGAAGTTCGTTAAGCAAACGGTAGTCTAAAAATAAATTTTATCGGAACGTTAAAACATCTAGAGGGGATCAACTATATCAACTTTCTGTTACATAATATTAATTATTTCATACCCAAATTCCTGACATGCCATCTTTTTATAGACTGCGAAATCAAACTACAACGAACTTATTATTAGCTTATTCTAATATATTTTATCTTGAGTAGCTATCATTATTTCTATATTATTTCCCTACTTACTTTTGTATATTTTTCTTGAACTTTTGTATATTCTTTTTTTTCGCCAATAGCTATCCACTTTTCATTTCACTTCGATCCGTTATGTTCATCCAAAGGTTGCCTGTAAGAGATCACTCTTGGTGATAAGGCCGCATTTGTACTACTGAATGAAGATTTAGTTTGTTTTTATTTAATTTGTATATTGGTGTACAATAAAGTATATTTATATTATATTTCTATTCTATTCTGATTAAACTTACTCAATATTTACTTAATAGGTATAGGAATCACAAAAAAAATAGTCTTGGAGTCGACTTGATTCACCACAGCCCCGGCTCTTCTTTTTCTAAGAGAAATCTTTATGGATTTCTCTTAGAAAAAGAAGAGAGAGGCTTGGTTTTTAGGCGGGGTTGGTATAACCCAACAGACCGAGTACACTACAATAGCTACCGAAATTTGCATTCATATAATTAATATCAATATCGCGATTCAGGGTATCGCTTCAGAGGCGTCGTCTATCACAGCAGAGGTATAAAATACACAACTTGATTTTCATTTAGTTATCGTTTTGAATATAGACATGGAATACACTTATATAAGGAAAATTAAAAGCCAAGATAAGGAGCCAAGTGTTCGCAACAGAACCTTTGTATTTGATTCGTTACACAGACATTGTCGAGATAAAAATGTTAAAGGCTTTTTATGTATTTCTTTTAATACTAAAGAATGGTGTAAGAACCTCAATAGGGTATAAGATGTCACAAAGCTTTTGCTGATCTAAATACGATAAACACAAAACCATAAAATATATTTTTTACGGTAATTTAAAAGCAGTTTTGTGTCAATATTGGACGTGTTTTCTGTATACATACATCGCAAGGCAACGGGTTTCAATGTTGATGAAAGGCAACAAGATCTTACGTGCCAGCCGTTAGGGCACAGCCAATGTGTTTAACCCCTAGCGGAAAACGACGCGAGAAATAAGTTTAACATGTGTCACAGAATAGAGTATATACCCTATTCTCCCTATATGCTCCCTATATATATAGGGAGCAACCCTATTCTCGAATACACGGTTACCCGTGTATCTACCTAGGTACCTACTCCGTACTCTCTCACATCACATCACATACAACTCTATTTATCATTGTCAATTAGGCACCTGCTCACATTAATTCTGACCGCTTAGTCAGTCAAATTTAACATAACCTGTTATGGCCTACCCTCTTACTGTGACAAACATAATAATTAGATAAGAAAGTCAAGTCCATTTAATTAATCTATCATTCGGCTGTAAAAAAATATTGTTTCTTTGCTTCGAAATGTAAGTATTTATACATACAGTCTTGCCCATTTCCAATTAAAGATGGGATCCTAGCATACTTATTTTGCTTCTTCCACGTTCATAACTATTTCTGTTCAGCACGCTTTTCGATTTCAGGTAGGTACTCCTTTCCTGTTCTTTTGTCAAAACATCTCCGATTATATTTGTTGTTCATGTTGTGAAGATATTATTGCCATTATTTTGTATACTGATGTCCTTGACACCCTGGGAATGGTTTTTATTTTGATTGTCTATCCAGCCACGCCCGCATTATGTATCTGTTTCGTTAACCATCCTTTTTAACCCCCGACAGAAATCCGAACGGGGTGTTATAAGTTTGACGTGTATGTGGGTGTGTGTGTGTTTGTAAGTCTGTCTGTGGCATCGTAGCTCCCAAACGGATGAACCGATTTTGATTTTGTTTCTTTTGTTTGAAAGATGGGTTAGCGGAAACTGTTTTCAGCTATTTTTATAAAAATCGGTTAAGCCTATTCAAAGATAATGAGGGGTGAAAGTGGTGATGAAAAATTGAATGTGTTAAAATATACCCGTGTTGGGTATCAAATGAAAGGTCATAACTTATACATCACGATACCGCAAGTTTTATGAAAATCGGTGTAGCCATTCGAAAGATATGAGGAGTGGAATGTATTTCTAATTCTGTAACCACACTCCGCGCTATTCGCATTAGCTCTGAATAATTGTTGATGGACTATACGTATGTTGATATTAAATAATGAATTAGCTATTATACTTAAGTTACGTTATGAAATAAAAAAAATTAATTAAAAATTAAAAAAAAACCCCGACTCACAAATAAAGAACAATAATAAAACCTGTAAAAAAAGTAACTATTATATTATGACCTATCTACCCTAAGTATTGAACCTTTTTAACTAACAGTTTGTCTCGTCGGGGGGACTGCTCTATACCTCAATTGAGCATATCAAGGAACTTCAAAAATATTCAACGAGTACGCGCAAAAATCTACAGTTAGGATCTTGCGAGATAGACGTACGATTAGGTTATGATTAGGTGAGCTTCGGTTACATGTAGCATCGAATAGTCACCTTTAAATAGACATCAAGTTTCGGTATAATAATCTTTCAATAGTAAGGACCACGTACCTCTTCCTGTTAATAATGGATGCCTTGACATCGGAGATACAGGAAGAGACCCCCTGGTGTATGCTATTTGCCGATGACATTGTTCTTGTCGGTGAAGACGGGCCTGAGGTACAGAGCAGACTGGAGAAGTGGCAGTGTAAACTGGAGAGTGTAGGCTTGAAAATCAGCAGAACCAAAACGGAGTACATGTTCTCTGATTTCGGCGGTCTCTCCAGCTTTACACACATAACGCTAGACGGCGTACCATTGCCAGTCTGCTCCAGCTTTCGATACCTCGGCTCTCTTATCCAGGACGATGGGGAAATCGATCGTACAGTGAAGCACAGAATTGACGCAGGTTGGATGAAATGGCGGCAGGTCAAAGCCACTATATGCGACCCCCAATTTCCTCCGAAACTTAAGGGGAAAATTTGCAAGACTGTCGTCAGACCTGCCGTCCTGTATGGACTTTCATGTGTGGCCGTAAAAGCGACGGATGAAAGAAAACTGCATGTAGCGGAAATGCGAATGTTAAGATGGATGTGTGGTGTAACAAGGATGGATAAAGTAAGGAACGAGTATATTAGAGGAAGTTTGAAAGTTGCCCCAGTAAATGAAAAAGTGAGAAGCGAACGGCTATCATGGTATGGACATGTTACGAGAAGAGAGGAAAGTAATGTGGTAAGAAAGGTACAAAGTATGAATGTAGATGGCCTGAGAACTCGAGGTAGGCCCAAGAAAAGATGGATAGAATGCGTGAAAGAGGATATGACCAGGAAAGGAGTTACTGAGGAGATGACGTGTCACAGGGATGTATGGAAGATGAAAACATGTTGCGCCGACCCCAAATAAATGGGATAAGGGCAGGCAGATGATGAGTAAGGACCACATATAATAGCTCAGCCCTAGGCAGTTCCTTGGAAGACACCACACCTTAATCAAAATAGTATTTTAAGATATGATTTCATATTTTCTTGACGTTTCTGTCAAATTACCCGAGATAAAGCCAGTACTCTAGGGAAATCATTGTTATATCGTTCACAACTGAGAAATAAAAAAATAACTTCATTTACTTGATGACGTAAGACCAAATTTCTACAAATATGTCGGACTATTTTTAGGGATCCGTACCTCAAAAGAAAGAAACCTTAAAGATCACTTTCTTGTCCATATGTCTGTCAAGACTCTTTTTCTCGAGAACGCGTGGAGGTGTCAAGCTGAAATTCCTTTCAAATAATCAGGTTTATTGTCCCTTGGAGCTTCCAACGCCAACGCAATCAAAGTATACACCTGTTTATGCTGCAAGTTTTCGACACTCGCAAGTGAACTTGAATCTTGCGTCTTATAGCACAGATTAAGGAAACATTGCGAAAAGCATTTTTAGGTTTGTACGAACTCAAAGAGTTCGCGAGTGCGCGAGTCGAACTTGCACTTTTTTTTATCTGTAAAGATTTTAGTTAATGAAATCAATCAAGTTCAGACTGCAGATATTGTAATGTAACTTCGGTCCCTACGGCTGTTGGAATTTTGGTTCGGATTACTGATGCACGGATGTACGATCATTGATATTTTACTGTAGGTAACTAGGTACTGGTATATGGTTATCTATGAGTATCTCATCAGTTATCTCTATAACCTACAAAATTACCAGAGCACACTCATGTCTGTCATCTGTCTTTGACGGTTATGGGCTTGATTATATATGCATTGTACATACATACATACACATATCACGCCCAAATCCCCGATAGGCATAGGTAAATTACACACCCACAATTTGCCAGTATTTTTAGTCCCAAGTAATAGGGGGCAAGCCTATTGCCGTCACCGGGCAGTCTAGAAAGTGGGTTATGTCCAATATGGCCGAATTAATTTAATAACAAAAACCAGCTTCATTATAATTTTGAAAACTAAATTTGAAACCCATTGCCTTAAGGTGAAATGTTGATGAAAGGCAACAAAATCTTACGTACCAGCCGGTATGCCACAGCCAATTAAAGTCCTGGATGTCTCGGACTCAATATATGCACTGTATGTGAGTTTTTATGAATTGATCAAAGCATCAAGTTTTAGAATTCAAAGAAGTAAAACATTTCTGACACCAGTAGAAGAGAGGCGTGACTGTAATATAACTGTAGGTGTAATAAAACCTATGTCTGAATAAATTAAGTGATCAAACAATGCAAATAATTTAACTCCATACCGCAGACTCGAAATTGCTATCGCAAAATGTTAGCATGTTTGCATATAATAACTCTGACGTCGGAACTTTGCAGATGCTATTGATAATTCATTCAGTCAGAGTGAACGATAAACTTAGTAACTGTCAAAAGTTGAATGAAACTCACCGCGAAGTCGAAAGTGAAGTATTTTATTTAAAACTAAAGTTGGTATTTTAGTTTTACCCATCTGTGACTAATTTGAGCAAATCCTAACGAGTTTGTTAAGAACAGTACCTATTAGTAAACTTTTGTTTTAGAAGAGATTGTCGTTTTCAGCAAGCTTTTATACCTAATTATATATATAATATCTACCTAATTATATATATAATATAATTATAATAATATGTTTCTTTTTTTAATTTGTAATTAACATTAATTTATAAAACACTACAGTTTTTAAGAATACAATTGATACTACACCAAGCAAAAGTTAATAATAATAGTATGTTCATATTCATATCATGTTTCCACCATATTAGGCACCTACTTGTTAGCAATATTGTGGTGAAGAATTTTGCCGTCTTACATATTCGAGGATATAAAAATCTTCCAAATGTAGATTACATTCGCATTTAAAGAGGGTCCTCCATTCACCTTCAAAATTAAAATTAAGCCTAAAAAATAATACAAAGTCGATCCCTTCATGATGTTTTAAACAACTTTTACCAAGAAAAATCCTCACAAATGCAATACTTCTGATCAGTAGTCGTCGAGAACCCCGTCGTATTTAAGTATATAAGATAAAATATTGGGTTACCTTTTCAAAGATCCATACCATTTTAATTAAACCTACCTTCCTAAGATCTGATTCAAAACATCTACATTACCGAATGCTCAGCATAAAAAGCGACTCACAATTTCAAAGAGAATTCTGGGCCGCATTTTGCTCTTCACGTATTTGTTTTTGTGTTGAGTTGACACTTGCTCCATCTTCTTTGAGACTTGTGTTATTGTGACATTACAATCACTGTTTTGATATGTAGGTATACCCTTGGATACATTTCGCAGACTTTTTATATTTAAGGTACAAAGTTTGGATAAAAGAGATACGAAGATTCAATAGCTTTAAGAGTATAATTTTGATATGTGTACTATATAGTAAGGTAAATACGTCGGTGCCGAGGTCTTAAATTCAATTTTAGAGTCGGTACACTAGTTTAAAGTTACGGAATGTAAACAATACAGTTATACTATACAATCGGAGTGAATGCTTTCTGTATCATCAGCCGTTGATCCTTTTACTGGTGGCGGCTATTGTTGCTCATATAGTCCGAAATGCCCAGGACTTTAATTGGCTGTGCCATAGCAGTTTACACGTAAGATTTTGTTGCCTTTAATTAACATTTCATCGCAAGGCAACGGGTTTATTTTTATTTTTTTAATTCCAATATAGCTGCTACTTTTTATTAAATTCATTCCATTGTGCCATTGTGGACATAACTCATTATAGCCGTGCATAACTCATTATAAGCCGATTGCCGTCACTATTACGTGGGAAAATACTGGCAAACTGTGGGTGTATAATGCCCACCCTTTCGAGGATATGTATGTGTGCCCTATTGTTGCTAACTTAATCCGAGTTTACTGGGATGATAACTTACTTTGATAATTGAACAATAGTCAGTGTTCTAATTTATGAAGAGCAGTTTCTAGTATAGGTACCTGCTTAGTAACATAAAAATATTGATTATATATGAAGTGACAACAAAATGACCTTCAGTGCCTAAAGGGTTGACTGAATCAGTGAATACCTATTGGTATTTTTATGACGTCAATCAAACTATGCTATCTAAATATTAATATTTCAAACTAAAGCTACTTCTATAATAGACAGTTGCTAGGCTCCAACCAAACGCAGGATTGGCCAACAAACTGGATCCACCTATTCGAATGGATCAGACAGAATGTGGTTTTTGACAAAATGTGCACATTGAAACGAGTGAACCCGTATTTTGATATGGGCTATATCTTCTGTCTTTCTGTTGTACAAGTTAATATCTGATTTTTTTTTGTGTTTTTGGAGATAGACTTTGATGCAATATTATAGCCACTCTACAGTTCGGGCTCCCATGACATGAGAAAAGTGGCGGGAATACTTTCCGCCATCGGTGATAAAAACCTTTGTAACAGCTTAAATATAATGGTTACAGCGAAAAAAAAATACTAAAAAATAGCTGGATGTGTATAGATAAAACTATTTTAAAACTCGATAGCTATTATCTGTAAAACTTTCAAGTCATGTACAAGTGAAATAAAAAAAAAATAAAGAAATTTCTCCGAAGGTAAAGTTGTAAAGTCAGTATAAAGGTTTTGGGAGGCTACAGAAAAAAATTCGTCACACCAGACATACTTGGTATCCGCATTGACACGAGTGGGATTAACCATAGATTGGAAATGAGAAATCTCTATACTAATCTAAATTACAAAAAATAAGCGGCCAAGTACGGATCAGACTCGTTCACCAAGGGTTCCGTATCAAAACGGCAAAAAAAATCACGTTAGTTGTATGGGAGCCCCCTTAAATATTTATTAAATTCTGTTTTTAATATTTGTTGTTGCAACAGACATACATCGTCTGTGAAAATTTCAACTTTCTTACTATCACGATTCATGAGAGCCTAGTCAACGTCACCCAAATAAGCAGATACTCAAAGTGACGTTTTTGTATGAAGTGACGTTTATGTAAGTGCCGCTCAAGCATTTAAACAGCACTTAAATATTTGAGTGACGTTTCAGTATTCCGTCGTAAGACAGACGGACAGACAGCGAAGTCTCAGTAATACGTTCCCGTTTTACCCTTTAGGTATGGAACCCAAAAAAAAAGTTTTAATATTATTCTGTACACCATTAACTGTACCTACGGAGGGCAATGATTTTGCATACGGTTAAATATTTACATAAGCAGAAAATCCTCGCAATTCATTATACCGTTGCTAATTATAGGGAATAATGCTATTCATGCAGATAGGGCTTTTTCACATTATACGATATCGTAAGTAGCAGCAGTAACTTTAAGGTAAAAATGTAAATTATCGTGACGATATCGTCAAGATATTGGGCGTTTTCACATTGCACGATAACGACGCACGATATCGTCGGGATATCGTCACGATATCGTGCAATATGAAAACGCCCATACTGGTGATTCCGAAAATACTGTCCATCGTTATTCTGTCAATTTACTAACATGATATTAACAAATAAAAAAAGGTTACGGTTTTTGTATCAATGTGAATTTCGTTAAATCTTTATTCCGGTGGTGTTTTCATAGGAATTGGTTGTGGGCAATGAGTAATAATCGTAATAAAAACATTAAACGACCAAAGAAAATTGTTTTAGCGATTCATGTATTAATATAAAGATAGCAATCTTCCATTTACTTAAGTAATCACAATCAATAAAACATTGTGAGTAAAAGTATAACATCCATATTCATATACCTACATTGGGTGAGTTAAACGGGCCCTATCAACATCTTCTCACGTGCACGCGGTGCTGACAAACAGATGAAGCTCTGACTAACCCTCTCAAAGTGCCAAGAAACGGCATTACGCTCGCCCCTATCACGTGGGATTAAATTGTGAGTTTTTTTTTTACTCCGCGATCCAAGGCCACAGCCACTCCACCGTTCGCTGCCGGGCGTCTATGGTACGCACCAGAAGTTCCTATTCCGCTTGCTGACTCTCGAGGATGCCACAAAGGTGCTTTACATTGATGCTTTTATATTAATTATTACGATTTATTTCTATGTCAACCATCAATTTACAATCTTGTTTATTTTATAGATGGTATTTGTGATAATTACCTATATAGTATTCGAGTGCCAAGATTCCGCGTTGTATTTGTACTGAATCCAATATCTATAGTATTTTTAATCTAAGTTCGGGGGTTTGGTCGGGATGAAAATCCCGCGTCGTTGGGATAGGGTTTTATCCCGCGTCGGTGAGTGAATCTGGTTGCATGCTGCGGGGCTGAGGCCCCGCGACCCATCTAGCCTGCTTTCTGAGACCCTGATCATGGAGTTCGATGGTCTTGGGACTAAATTGTGACTGACAATATATCGGCGTATTCAACATCTCTTTCTATTCCTTCGGGGTTTAAGACGTGATTTTGTATTTATCTATACATTATACAGGAAATAAATGAATCTCACAATGTAATAGCCGATTATCCTGCCCCTCCCTTCTCTACGCCGACGATCTCAAAATTTTTGCAGATGTTAGAGATCATAAACATGGAGTGGCCCTTCAGGATGACTTGAAAATTGTCTCTGAGTGGTGCTCATTCAACAAAATGAATGTTAACGTGAAGAAGTGCTGTTATATTTCTTTCACTAGAAGACGTAATATAACTAACAATGAATATCTTGTGGAAGGTCAAGCTTTGGAGAGAAAGACTTCCGTTAAGGATTTAGGAGTGCTTTTTGATGAGCAACTGACATTCCGCCTTCACTACTCACATATAATAAATAGAGCCCGCAGACTTCTGGGCTTTATCATCAGGTCAACCAAAAATTTTAAAAGAAAACAGAGTTTATTGACTCTTTTTTCAAGTCTGGTCCGGAGTGGTCTTGAATATTGTTGTCCAATGTGGTCCCCTTTCTATAGTGTTCATACAGATGCCATAGAGAGCGTGCAGCGACGTTGCTTGAACTACGTCGCCCGTAAATTTAACTATGGTAGATCATTGCGGGAAGATAGTGAGAGATTGGCGGAGTTTGGTATGATATCGCTTCAGGCCCGCCGCAAAAGATATGATCTCCTTTGCCTCCACAAAATCATTCACTCTGTCATTGATGCGCCATGCTTGTTGTCTGCTGTATCTATTAACATAAGACACAGGTCACGCTGTGTAAATGTGCTTCTGATTCAAACCTACAAAAATAATACCTCATTCTATAACCCTCTGGTTAGGATGTGTCGTACATTCAATGAGTTGAATCGGGTGGATGATGTGGATGTATTCCACGGTGCATTCTCCCAGTACAAGATAGTCGTATCACGTATCATAAGTGCTTTTCCTTAAGTTTAACTTAATTTCCTTGCTTTGATAAAAGAGAATTAATTATACTTTATGTTTACTTTTGTCATGATGTGTGCTAAATTTGGATCACTGTCTGGACTTCTAAATCTGCCTCAAATGTTTTTTTATCATGTGATGACAGTAGTCTGTAAGCGTACCTTGTAATAAATAAATAAATAAAATAAAAACACGCCACCTTGCGAGCCAGTACTGGGTGTGTCGCTGATATCCGCCGCATTTCCTACCGTCATTAATTTCCTATAAGACAGGTGCCTTTGACAATAACTTGATCATACAAACTCATGTCACTTGATTTCGACCAGTGAAAATGCGTGCAAATTTGTCATTTCGGAAATAAAGTGTGTAGTCAACCTGATAACACATCAGCACCTGCTCTTGCCTTGATGGACTTTTGAGCGTATTGTTGTAAAGCGCCGGGCGCTAAGCGCATAGCTCAATTTCCCGCTCAACACTACTCAACACCCAGCTGGCGTTAAAAACACGACGCGATTTTTTAACGCCCGTGCGGGGCCAATGAGTTTATCGATAACCAATGATATCACACAACACGTCGGTCACATGACCCGATTCACACATTTTTTATTTTATTTTCTGCGATATCATTGGTTATCGATAAACTCTTCCGAGCGCTATGGTAAGGGGGATTGCTCTTTGACCTATCTACAATCCCTATCTATAGTCCCTTGTCCTATGGTACCTAGTGTACATGTTTATAATGAGTGTGTTTTAATAAAAGACTTGCCACTAATACGCAGGCAAATCCTTGGACATCAACTACTATTAAACGTAATATTGAAAGGCTTCACTGTTATAACAATATTATCTAATCTTCTTAGTTTGCTTTAATTAATTTTTATCATCAATATAAAGACAAATAAAATAAAATAGGTAGATAATAATTATTTTATCTGTGCTAACTAGTTACCTACTTGTCCAGCAATAGGTGAATATGCTTTATGTCAGAATGTGATATTTTATAGAATTTTTTACATGTTTTATTTAACCTGACTGCCTCAATGGCGCAGTGCTATGAGTATGCGACTGCCGTCCTTGAGGTTTCAGGTTCGCTTCCGGGTCGAATCAAATTATTGGTGCCATTCACAAATGTTTGTTTCGGAGTTTGGATATTAGAATAGAATAGAATATGCTTTATTGTACACCAATATAATAGAATAAATATACAGAAACTTGTTATCAATTTAGTATGTACAAATAGCGGCTTTATCACCAAGAATGATCTCTTACAGGCAACCTTAGGATGGACATAAGTAGTGTAATGTTTTTAATTTTAGAAGTTAGGGTGTTTACGATGGAAATAAAATATTCATTTGAGCCACTGTATTATTTATTACAAAAACCCTTAAGACAATATAGGAAACTGAGGGTCTCCCCCTCACCAAGGTTTTAATCTACTTTTACCCTAGGATACAATTACTAGATACAAAAGGTCTATCCTAGATACTATGTTATTCTTTAATACAGGGTATTAGGTTGGAATCCAGTATACTACCCGGTGAGATCCGCCTCTCCTGCTGGCCGACAGACACCGTCTCTCTTCCGGTCCCTGTCCACCACAGGCAGAAAGAAACTGGCTTTACACCCCAGGCAGTAGGGTATTACTGTACACCTCCTGGAATAGGAGTTAAAAACGTATTCCATGCATTATGGCCATTGTAGAAACGCCTACACTGTTATACAGTATACTGTTATACAGTACACTGTTATACAGTATATAGCATAACAAAAGTAAACATATGTATAGCAGTATACTGTTACATTATTTCTGAGCAGGATTTAATTGGGTGAGGTGGATATTCGCCTCCGAAAGGTAAGTGCATATAATATGTACAACGTGGTAGGCGTTTCTACAATGGCCTTAATATGCATGCGTATCGTGCAGGTCGGTCCGTAGTTAATCCTGGCAAAATCAGGCAAAGATTCCTGCTTAATTTGGTAAGACAAAATCAGACGCGACACGTGGCACACTCAAAACTAGACAAAATCAACGAGAAATCATTCTGTCAAATTATACAGCATACACGCTAACAAACGCCAGCAACAACAAGACTTCCGCTAAAACTCACCAAACGTTGAAATATTAATTAATTATAACAAGGAAATATTAATAAGGACGACGCCATGTCACGCCGGGGCCAATCTAAACCAACCTCAAGAGGCCTAGTGTTGCCAATATATTATCCCAATTTCAACTGGAAGTCATACGGTAAAATGAAATATCGACAACACAGCTAGTGGCCATCAAATCGGCCTATTTATTATTATGAGACGGGAAACGAAATATCCCTAAAAATAAAACTATTCCAAACCGGTTCCACACGAATTTATACCATTTATAGATAAAACTTATAGACAGTTGGGTAGCAGGACTGGTAAAAAGCCGCCGAATTATATCCAATGCGGCTCCATCAGGCAACACTGCCCGATTTCCGTGGTGCGACCCATTTTTCGCAGCAAACGGTGGATATAGTCTCGAGATTTTATAAACAAAAAATACAACATTACAGTAGACAGACATGAAATAAAAATATAAATAAATAAATATATTTGGACAATGCACACAACACCATCTAGTCTCAAACTAAGCAGAGCTTGTGATATGAGTACTAGATAAACTGATATAAATACTTACATACATTTTTTTTATAAATACATACATATTATACATAGGAAATATCCAGACTTCGGTACAAACGCATATGTCATCACACAAAGTTTGTCCCGACCGGGAATCGAACCCGAGACTCCGGCGTCGAAAGCCGATGTACTACCGACCACGCCACCGAAGCAGTCAAATGTATAGTATGTATGTATTTAGAAATATATAAGTACGAGTATGTTTATCAATCGTCTAGATCCCATAGCACAAGCTTATATTACTTTAATATGGGCTAGATGACGTCGTGTGAGAGTGAAAAAAAAATCTTTTCTTTGATTTGATATAGCAAAAATAATTGTATCTTTTCTATCTTTTTTTTTTCTTTAATTATATTATTTTTAAATAAAATAAATAACAACCATAACAGCCCGTAATCTACCCAATAAAGAATAACTAGTTATCCCGACGAACTTTGTATCGCCTCAAATAAAAAAAAATAAAAAAAAAAAAAAAAAAAAAAAAGAATATTTTTATATTTCATGCAAATGTATGTAAATTGAAAAACGCGACGAACGGATAGCCAGACAGACAAATTGTCGTATTAAATATATAGATCACATCGTCATGACTTTTAATAGAGAAGAGAGGTTGAATAGAAAGAGGCTTTCCGTGCATTTCTAGCGCAAAAGAGGTGTATCCGGGCTATAGTGGGGATCCCACCGTATGAATCATGCAAACCGCATTTCAAAAGATTAAATATACTACCACTGCCAGCTGTGTACATTTTCGAAGTAAGTGTGTTTGTTAGAACCAACCCCGACTTGTTCACAACTGCCAGGGATATGTACCCACGCTGCACTCGTAACAGCAAAAGATTGGATCTGGATATTGTACCCCGAACTACTCTTTACCAACAAAACTGTTACGCGATGTGCATAAATTTTTTTAACAAAATTCTCTTATAATTATAGACCTACCATTGAAAAAGTTTAAAAAACAACTGAAGTCATGGCTAATGGAACGTATGATTTACTCAGTTAATGAATTCATGGTGGAGAAATAATGACATGATAATTTGTTTGAATGACTTTAAATTTTTTTTTTTAATGTGTAAATTAGATTGACATTCCATGACATTTTTTCTAAATAAATTCTACGATTTAATAGCTAGTTTTTAGACATAATATTTGCATGTTTTTAGACATAATAGTTAATGCCCAACTTAAAGGGACCCAACGCTTCCTGCAGGAGACTGTACCTGGGGAGCGTGCGGAGTATGGCCGTGTACGGGGCTCCCGTATGGGCGCCGAGTCTGACGCCAACAACGCTGCTGTTTTACACAGATCGTTGAGGACCTTGGCCGTCAGAACAATAAGAGGGTACCGCACGATCTCCCTAGAGGCTGCATGTCTCCTAGCCGCGACCCCTCCATGGGTCCTGGAAGCGAGAGCCCCTGCGGCATTGTTCCAATTGCACAAGGAGGCGCTGGAGCGGGACCACAGGCCTGCGTCTCGAGAAATCGAGGCCCAGCGGTCCCAACTCCGCCAGGATCTCATGAAGACATGGAAGGTGCGACTTCAGCAACCAAAGTGGGGAACCACCACCATCGCGGCGGTGAGACCGATCATGGAGGACTGGCTGCAGAGGCAGCACGGTGGCCTCACGTATCGTGCGACACAGATCATTACCGGGCAAGGAAACTTCGGTGAGTATCTGTTTCGCATGCATCGTGAGGTCACACCCGCTTGTCAACACTGCGAGACTTCCGGCGTAGACACGGCATTCCATACGTTGGTGGAATGCTCAGCATGGGCGAGCATGGGCGCCGGGGCCTCGTTGTGGGCCTGGGCGTAGATACGCTCTCGCTGGAGACCATGCTAAGAGCCATGGTCTCTAGCGGGAGTCAGTGGAACGCAGCCGTTTCCTTTTGCGAGCAGGTAATGGTCGTGAAGGAGGCGGCCGGTAGGGTGAGGGAGCGTACCCTCCCCGCTGAGTTCCGAAGTGTGCGGCGAGGGCGCCGCAGACGTGACTACACCCAGGACCATCGACCTCCATGATCGGGGCCTGAGGACGATGGATTAGCAACCCACCGTCCTTACAGAAGCAGGCTAGAAGGACAGCGTGACGTGGGGCTGCACCCCATACACGCCTTCACTCACCGACGCGGGATAAAACCCGACCCCAAAGATGCGGGGTAACACCCGACCACCACGCAGTGGCCACCCAAGTGGCCAAGGTCCACCGGGCGCCACCGGAAATTCTCTCAGTCTCTACCGGAGGCGCTCGGCAATGGACGTAGGTGCGGCGGCGACAACGGGCAGCGGATTTAAAAAAAAAAAATATAAAAAAAAAAATGTCATAGTTTATTGACGAATTATGTGAAACATAAATATAATTGCCAACACCTCATGCTGCCGTGGTATAACTAGAATGCCGTTATCTACCGAAACCACTTTTCTAAATAAGCGCGAAAAACGTGAAAAAATCTTTAAATTGATGTAACTCATTAATGACAAATCATAACTAAAAATTAAAAATATCAAAAGATAAGTAAATAGGAGTACTTTTAAATGCCATCTATGAATTTTAGTACTTAGAATATATTTTTATATAAAAAACGTTTTATGCGTTTTAGTTTAACATCTCTAATACAAAGAGGTCAGAGGGTATAAGCTAAATCGCCGCTATGCATAGCGTAACGGCATTTTAGTGTAAAACTAATAAGAAATAACAATGTCCAATAATATTCTTTTAAAACTACAATAATAATTGACTAAAACGCCGTTACAACACATTGAGTCGTTTTAGCTCAATAAAAAGAGCTGTGAACTTGCTATATGTTAGACTTAAATGCAGCCAATGTCATTTTACCGCTTTTATGTATATTATCCTAGGCATATTATTAAGAAACTTGAAGCATTGTTAAACTTAAACGCAGTTAAGTAAAAGAACCCTAAATCTTAACGGCACTATAGCGACACAATGCCGAGATGATAAGTGAGCAAATTTATGAAACCGTAGTTAAGAATAAAAATAAAACATTTTTTTTTTATTAAAATCGTTGTTTTATTGACTAAAGTCAGTCTTTACACGTTTAAAATTACCACTTAGTGGTATAAAAATAAAAATGAGCTTAATTATAATGTTTACTTAAAACTAGCATAATAGGACCATTCAAATATTCAAATGTTAGTAATTTACATTATAAAACTTTAATATATTTTTTTATGTTTTTATATTGGGTTCGCCAAATTGACGCCGCCCGCCTGGTGGTAAGTCGTGACGACGTCTAGCGATTGTGGGCCACTCTCACAGCGCACAATACTATAAAGAGTGGCCCTCAACTTGACGACCTACTGATGTGCCTCTTCACGCTCCGCTTAAAGAACCCAGGGTTATACGTGGGAGGAAACACGTGCACAGGCAGGGCGTTCCAATCCAATATCGTTCGGCAGAGAAGCGAACGTATAAAACGTTCGGTTCTCGCGAACATGCTATCCACTGTGTGGGAGTGGCATCTCTTCCCGGCACGCGTTGTTCGGAATCGGAAGGAAGAGGGTGGGATCAGATTGAAGAGCTCTTCAGAACACTCGCCGTGGTAAATACGGTAGAATGCGGCCAATGAAGCTATTGTTCGGCGCTGAGCTAGCGGCTCAATGCTTCCCGTTACCTCCGGACAATCTATAATACGGATAGCCCGTCGCTGCATAGCGTCGAGAGCGTCCAGCAAATACTTCGTGGAGCCGTCCCAGAGGTGAGAGCAGTATTCGACGCAGGGTCTAATCTGCGTCTTGTACAGCAGACACCTCTGGTGCGGTGTAAAGAATCGCTTTACCTTATTCAGTATTCCTAGTTTCCGCGAAGCTAGCCCTATACATCTTTCGATGTAGTTTTTATTATTGAGCTCTCGACGAACGTCTATGCCAAGGATGTCAAGGTTGTCCTTCATTGGTAATAATGCATTCTGAAGAGAGGGTAGGGGAAGGAAAGGGGATTTCTTCGCTGTAAATGCACACGCCTGTGTTTTGCGGGCCTTGAACTCGACCAGGTTCTCGGTACCCCATTAAGAGATACAGTCGAGGTTCCTGTCGAGATCAGCCACGAGTTGTTGTCTATCCTCCTCAATCTCCGACCGCCCAGCCGCCGGACGAGCCCAGTAGCTCCCGTGCAATGTGCTGTCATCTGCATAGCAATGAATGTTCCCGAGGGATAGCATATCATTGATATGCAGAAGGAAGAGTGTTGGTGACAGCACGGAACCCTGCGGCACCCCGGCATTCACTTGCAAAAAGCGAGAAATCTGGCCATCGCAGAGGACCCGCATTCGGTGTTCGTTCAGAAAGCTGCTCATCCAGCTGCACAGTTGAGGAGATAGACCATATGCCGGAAGCTTGGAAAGGAGCGAAGCATGCCAGACTATATCGAAGGCTTTGGTGATATCCAGGCTAATCGCCAAGGACTCGCCGTGCCTTTCCATAGCCTCACCCCATACATGCGTTACGAATGCCAGAAAATCACCCGTTGATCGTTTTGGCCTGAAGCCGTATTGTCGATCATTAATTAGCGAGAGATCTTCGAGGTATCGCATGAGCTGCTTGTTGATGATCAGCTCAAACACCTTGCAGATGACTGAGGTGACAGCTATGGGTCGTTAGTTGCCTGGATCAGACCGATCCCCTTTCTTGGGGATCGGTTGTACGTTCGCCTCCTTCCAGACCTCCGGCACGATTCCTGTGGAGTAAGACAGGCGGTACAGACGTTCTTCTTCTGATGAAATACCGAATGAATCATTAGATATGATGATTAGATATGATGATTGTCTCGTACGGAGTCATCGGAAACAAAATCAAGTTGGTCGGCGGCAGGCGAATCACGGCATACTGTATTGGAAACCCTATAACTGCATGGAGTTCTTGGCGGCATTAATTCATCACACATCAAATTTGCTTCCGCAGGAGTATTTGACTCAAATAGCTGTAAAGTCGGTCTGGGTTGAATACATGCTGTTGACGAAGCCTGTTTTAAATTATTTATATCTATACTTAAATGATGATAGTTGTTCATAGTTTGAGTTTCACAAAATGTTGCAAAGACGCTGCTGGTCATTGAGTAAGGTCTAGTGTATATATTATCAAAATAGTTTAAACAGTTGGTTACAATCGGTGTCTCCAAGATTAGATTTGTTCCAGGCTCAATATCTGGGTTTATGGACATTTTTAAAATGATTTTTGATCTTTGGGATCTGTAACAAGAAAATAGCTGCTCTGTAGTGCTATATAAATTACATAACATAACATAGCATCACGCCTTTTTCCCCGAAGGGGTAGGCAGAGGTGTGCAAACACACCCTCATCTCGCCAGCTATATATATAGCCAGCGTATAAATTACCTCGTGTGAATATAACTATAATTTGTACAAAATATATGTAGTATTATCATACATAAAATACGGTAAACTAAAACAATAAAAAACTTACTTATACTGACGATTCGCCATAATTCCAAAATTGGCGGGAATCACGCGAACCAGCGTATGTGCGGCGTTGGTGTGTCGGTGCAAAAACTCACAGGATTATCCCCGACCGCCTCGATCATCACCCCCCGCGAGATCATATAGCGGCCTTTTAGCGTATTCATTTCGGATAACGGTATATAGTCTCACTGTTGATACCACTTTGATTTTACTCAATATGTGAAACATCGCTAACTGGCGCATAACGATGAATGAAGTCGAAATGTTTTTACAATAAAGTTAAACTACAAAGCCGTTAAGTATCGTTAAATACATTTATGTCTAACTTTTTCAGTTAACGGCATTATAGCTCAATATAGCTTCAATTTCTATTCAAAAACTTGAGTAACTATAAAGCAGTAAAAGTACTTTAATCACATTAAAGTGAATTAAAATCCGTTAACCGCAATCTAGCGAAACAATCTTAAGTTTTTTTTTGTTAATATTTGATTTTATTGAACTTTAGCGGCTATATAGATTAACACAGTCACTTTACGGCATTTTTGAATAATACACAAGTAAAATAAAATCATATAACGGCTTTCTTACGTTTATTATTTCAGTAGCTTTTCTAGTTAGGAAAATACTGTAAATACAGATCGATTGAGATTTTTTTTCTGATTAAGATAGCATCAAAAAGTAAAAATCGTCAAAATGTTACATAACGGCGTTTTAGTTAAACCACGGCAGCATGTACCATATATCTGCGAATAAATATATTTGATTTTCTTTGATTTGAATACCTTGGCATCGTTTTACTCCTATAATAGTAAAGTTGGGTTCAGATTACTTAGTAGTTATTGGTTTTCTAATATGGTGTCGGATAATGTCAATAGGCTGCCCTCTATTACGTGGATCCAATGGGCGCTTTCACACTGCCACGATATCGTGCATTTTACGATACGCCACGATATCGTAGCGATATCGTGACGATATCGCCACGATATAGGGGTTGTAAGGTTTTAATTATTTTTATTAATTATTAATTGGGCATGTGTTGTTAAGCAATTTAAGAAATGTTTAAATTGCCATTATGCAGATGGGTACTGCAGAACCTACCATATCAGGTTAGGTGCCTAAGTCGCGTAAATGAACGTAAAACGCCATGTTACATGTTGTTAAACTAACTACAGCTGAAAAAATCGGTAGTCTGCTAAATTAACAAGTAACGAAATTAAAAAATTAAAAAAACGAATGAATGCAGAGTACAACATTAGGTTAAGTTTAATTTAGTTACTCCCGACATTACTTCTTAACTTCCCAGCCCCTATATCTCGGGAACCGAGCTTCCCACCTAAATTCTGGGCATATTTTTCTTCCCCCTGCACCACAACACAATCACAAGTTCCATTCGCCTGAAATAAAATCCCGGGATGTCTCATCCCGCAAAAATACCCAAGATTCCCAGTACCCCATATCTCAAAAACTAAGCATCCCAGGTCAGTTTCACTCTCATTTTTCTGACACCATAGTACCCTTAGTAAGTATTTGAACCTCATCTTCCCACAAAATTTTTCTTCCCAATTCTCATCCCACTTTCCACATCTGCATTTAACAATTTAAACATTTCTTAAATTGCTTAACAACACATGCCCAATGCACCCTTACCTCCCTATATCGTCACGATATCACCACGAAAAAAATAAATCCATATCACTCGGTTCAGCGATAATAGACATTTTTTCAAAAAAGTTGAAATTCGACACCCTTGGTCGCATTTTCAAGTCCTGTGATCACCAATGTCACATTTTCACTGTGATTTTTTTAATTTCGTAATCTTCATTAACGATGCTATTAATCGCAACTAAAAATTAATGCAAAAAACATTGTTCATTTAATAAAATAAGTAGAGTTTTAGTGAGTCATGGTTCACAAAAATTTTGTTAGTTAACTTTGACACTTCATTTTGAAAAAAAAAATGTAGTACACTACCCTTGGCAAGTTATTTCAGAAAATGGCGCATTTAATTAAGATTTCCAAATAGTGCAACACTAGCCACTTTTCTTGCTATTAAAAATTTTATTTCTTATTTTTTGCAAATTGAGCTCATTTTGAACAACTTTACATTAGGAATTTTTGATACTATAATTTGTTATTTTTTGTTTCTGGTCTGAAATAAAATTATTATTTATAGCAAAGAGGTAATTGAGTCAGTTAATAACCAATCTTATTGTAAAAAAACATAATAATAATAATTATAAAAACAATGAACGAACCATCGTAAAACTTTTTAATTAATTATTCTCCTTAAACTAAAGTAAATGTTCGAATTGTTCGCCTCCGGCACGAATACAGGCTCTGCAACGCCTTACAAAAGACCTTATCACCAGTCGTGCAAAACTCCTTGCATTTATTTCTTCTGACGCTGCATCAATTTTCTGGCATCAATTTTCTGATAGATTTTGTATTGGTTTCGAATAGACTTTTTCTTTTATGCATCCCCAGTAAAAAAAAATCAACTGGATTTAGATCGGGGGAACGAGGAGGCCATAAAATTTAACCACTGCGTCCGATCCATCTGTCAGGATATTCTTGACAGACTTTCAGCGTCACTAACTATCTCATTCTATCGCTTTTGTTCATCACACACACTCGAGACCCCGAACAGTTAATCCAAAAAAGTATCAATTATTATTTTTGAAACGAGGTCAATTTGCAAAAAATAATAAACAAAATTTTTATTAGCAATAAAAGTGGCTAGTGTTGCACCATTTTGAAATTTTGATTAAAGGCGCCATCTTCTGAAATAACTTGCCAAGGGTAGTGTAGTACAATTTTTTTTTTTTTCAAAATGAAATGTCAAAGTTAACTAACAATATTTTTGTGCACCATGACTCACTAAAACTTAACTTATTTTATTAAATTAACAATGTTTTTTGCATTAATTTGTAGGTGCGATTAATAGCATCGTTAATGAAGATTACGAAATTAAAAAAATCACAGCGAAATTGTAACATTGGTGACCACAGAACTTGAAAATACAACCAAGGGTGTCGAATTTCAACTTTTTTGAAAAAATGTCTATTATCGCCATAGATGAGGTTATCTAATAGATTCCGCATTACTGTAATTTTGTTCCTTACCGAGTTCACCTGTTTTGGCGGCATGCGAGGGGCGCGCGGAAACATGTAAGTGCGCTATGATTGGCTGTTTCAAGGTCAATCTTCGAATGCACCGAATACTAGAGATGGGATAGGGATGAAAATGTGTCGATAAAATTTTGATAGGTACTCGTATGTTATAATTATATTTTTATATTTTTATTGTATCGTTTATTCCTTTATATTCTTATTTTATACATTTTTAAATACATTTATAAAAAAATATAATAATAAATTAAATATATATATATTATAATAGACAGACATAATAAACTCTAAGTTACTATTTCCTCAAACTTTAAGTAAACAATTTTCTACCTATTCCGATCTCTGATGCTCGCACATCTACCGAGCCTTTTCCCAACTCAGGATCAGCTTTCCAGTGTAACTGCGATGCAGCTGAACTTTAATATTTTCCGTGGAGCGACTGCCATCATTCTGACCTCCACAAACTATGGGCGATATCAAAGCTCTGTAGTTAGACCAGTTGGATTTTGATTTAGGGCCCCAAATACCCGTAACGACTGCCATAGATTTTCGTATAATAACCGGGACCGACGGCTTAACGTGCTCCCAGAGGCACGGAGGTCTCAATTTCTAAAAAAATGGTCACCGATCCTAAGACCGACCTGGTTAGATGTTTCTTAACCTTAGCAATGTGTTAATATACACGGTTACCACTAAGCCACGAGCCCCCCATCTCTGATGATGATACATTATAATTTTATATTTTTATTCAGTAGATGTAAAATAATATAATTTATATTAAGAAAGAAATTGTAAATAGATCACAAAAACTGATGTCATCGGCGGGACTACAATTTCTTTCTTAATATTTTACGTTGTTATTGGTGGGAAACCAACTCTCCCCACGAGATGTTGCATCTACCCATTTCTTTTTCCTCGGGGCATCCAGAAAACCTATAAAATAATATATATCTCAGTTACATTGCTACATTACTACAATACTACAATGCTACAATACTAAATCACATTAGCTGCGAAAAAAAAATTAAATAATGCCAACGCACAAATTGGTCGCAAATAAATCGCAGCTTACCGAAATTCAAGCGGGCGCCGTCGCAGGCGACAACATGTTGCTTATTTATAGGTACTACTTTTTAAAGCACCTACGGCAATAATACTGCAAAATATCGATGACGTACAATATCATACCGATATCCCATCACTATCGATTCAAGTGCTATTGTAATGTATTGTTAGAAAAGGATAGCTATTATAATTTGGCCAATGAGTGAAAGAGTAATTTCAAAAAGACATCAACAGGTTCGAAATTGTTTGTGTTTATGTTCTATTACCAACCAGAATAAATTGAACTCCGCTGCCTAGTCAATTTATATTTACATTTATGTCTAATTTACTTACCGGTGAAATGTAATGCCATCTTTTTGGTAATTTGATGTCTTCGCCGACTTGCCACACCATTTTACGAAACAGGAAGCCATTTAAAACGTAAAATGCTCACAAAAACATTTTTTTTTAATTATATAATCGCACGTGGTCATAGGTCGCGTAGTTGGTTGTCACTGACGTCGTGATTTTAGGCATAGCTTTATATGCTTGCGAAATCAAGTATGAGTGGCGCGCGTTTGTTGCCCTGCATGCGGAATCTATTAGGAGGTTATTTATATTATCGCTGAACCGAGTGATATCGATATTTTTTTTAATTTTCCCAGAACTGGTGTAAAAAAAGGCCAACTTTCATCCGGTCCCAGATTATCGTTGAGTTTTGGGACACCCTGTATATATATCTTATTATATAAAATTCATGTGTCACAGTGTTGGTTATCATACTGCTCCGAAACGGCTCGATCGATTTTTATGAAATTGTATATGCATATTCAGTAAGTCTGAGAAAATAGAATAAGTACTATCTATTTTTCATACCCGTAAGTGATAAGGGTTGTCCACCCCTAAGATTTGTTTTTAATTTTTTTGGACAATTTATTTTTGATATTTAACACCAACCCCTATTTTTAATAGTCCCTATTTCTTTGGTGACGAAATTTCTTAAAAAAAATGCGTTACAAAGTTCGATAATAAAATGCGGTAAAATTGTATAATAAACGATTTTAGCGTTAGTTTTCTTTTAGGGGGAATAGTTTGACCTACTAAGCTATCAATATCACAAATAGTCACTGAAAAAACGATAATAGGACGTAAAACATGGATCGTTATTTCAATGTCTATATCTATTACATTAATGACTAGCGGTCGCCCGCGATTTTGTCCGCGGGTTGTTTGGAATTTTTTCCATTTCCCGTCGCTTGTAATTATTGTTCCCGTCGCGTCACCCGTAATAACATCAAGCTTCGCAAATAATTGTTTTAAAACGAATTTCATTCCTATAAAATATGTTATAGTGAGTTAACCTTAAAAGATAGATATATGCTACTACGGATTTTTTAGAACTTTTAAAGAGGAACAATTCTTTAGTACATCATTTTAACATACCATTAACCGTTTGGCCAGCCCACGCAACGGAAGTTCTTAAAAGAAATAATTTTTCCTCGTTTTTTGATACATATTACACTGCTGCTCCACTCCTATTGATCTTAACGTGATGTTATATAGCCTATAGCCTTCCTCGATAATTGCTCTCCTCAACAAGAATTGATCTTTTGAAATCGAACCAGTACTTCCTGAGATTAGAACGTTCAAACAAACAAACTCTTCTGATTTATAATATTAGTAGAGATATCCCAATGCAGGTTGTAGATTCGTGTACAATGTACATAATGGGCAACAACCGCTCAGTGAAATTAAGCGCCGCCCGCCGCCGTCGTGATCAACGACTGAAATGATTAATGCAAAGTGGTATGGCAGGTAAACGTAAGCGGTTTTAATAACATAGATACATACCTACGTAATTTAGGAACATGTTAAATACGTGATTTTGAGTGTGTGTATATTAAATATACACACGCGCATGTATATACGGAGACGATATATCATACTACATTTAAAAATATTTTTAAATGGCTTGAAGATATGTTAGACAGTGAAGTAAAACACCTTTGATAATGCAGAAAAGCGAAACCGGTCGGTGAAAATAAATGAAATAAAGTTGTGGAATAGTGTACTAGTGTGTTTGTTCATCATGTATTACTATAGCTAGATATTTCATACGCCAGTCACGTTTGAGTCCCACGTTACAACGAAATAGTGACTGGCAATACACTCGTCGCTATTGAGCTTATTGCCTTTTCCAATAACTTTTCGCCAGTGTGTTAGTCCCATCTCATAAATATAGAATTAGAGCGCTCTCTGCCTATTCATGGGTATTTTTAAACCGTCTACAATTCACTGTAACAATACTGCCAGCATTTTGGAAACCTTTCCATAACGCAGAGATTATTTTAAACGAATATCTGTACCTAAATACTGTAACTACAAAACCATAAACTTAAAATTTTAATTCATAAATACAACCGCATATAAAAATCACAACAAGGAAAAAACAAGCAGAATACAAATTTGAAACCGTTAGCTAGAAAGGATTAGCTTCATTAATCACGGACTGAAGGCTGTGTGACGTCACAAAGGACGTTGCCTGCCACACTAATGAACATTCCTAAAGGAAGAAATTGCATTGTGCTACCAATTTCAACTAGAATTACCTTTCTATGATAATGCAGTTTATTGAGCGTTGGAAACTGTAATTTTACAGGAAAATTCTAGAGCAGTGTTATGAAATAATATGCTCATGTGCTTCAAAGGCAATTTTAATGACGTGTTGTGAGCCACAAAACGGTATAAAACAAGGTTTTAGCTTGGCGTTTAAAAGCCAGGTCAAGAGTATATTCGTATCCGTTGAGCTTATGTGCAACGACATGTAGATTTTAGTACTTACATGGAAATAGTAAAAGTACTGTTACTACGAGTAGCTATACTTTGATTGTTGTCAGTTGCCTCACGGTCTTTCAAGACGATACAGAATTAAATATTGAGGTATTACCTACTTGGAGCTTTTTTTTCTTCCCGCCCCAGGTTGCTGTGCGCCCCAGGTACACACTTGGAAGAATTTCCTATAACGCCTGTGAACTTTGGTCACCTACGTGGCCTCTGGTGTTAGGTAGAGTTTTATGCCGCATCTTCTGTAAGGACAGGGGGTTCCTAGCCCGCCGTTCTCAGGCCCCGATCATGGAGGTCGATAGTCTTGTGCGTAGATGAGTCTGTAGCGACCTGGCAGACTTCGGCCTGGGAGACTTCGAAACTCAGCGGGTGGTATGCTCCCTCTCCCTCTCGGCCGCCTCCTTCGCAAGGATTACACGGCAGAAGGTCACGACACTACTTAAAGCTACAGTATCTTGATCTTCCAATGACGTCATTCGGGATCGACCCAGTAACGAAAATAGGTTCGTCCCGTCTAAAGATTGGGGCCAGTAACACTAAGTACTATCAAAAGCGGCCCTCAACTTTGCGGGCCGATGATGCTTCTTCAACCTTCATTTAATAAACCCAGGGTTGTACACCTCTTCTTACCCCTTCGGCTTAATAGGCCCTTAATAGGCTTGATTAGAATAAACCTATGTATGAGCTCTTACCTCTTCCTAAAACCTCTGATCAATTCTGATGTTACATTATGCACATATCTTACGAAATCGTTCAACGAAAATCAATATCGCCTTCCATTAGCAAACATTTATGCCTGAGCTGAAATATCTCTAATGCCAATAATATTTGCAAATAAAATTTCTCTTTCAGCCTTTCGAAGGGAAACTTCATTGAATAAACTGAAACCAAACATCCTACGAACCTTTCCCGAAAGGATTACCGTTTCTGAGCGCTGACGGGAAACATATAAATGTACGGGCCCGAACTGTGGGTAAAATAGATGTAGGGTCTCAGTATAAGCAATGAAAATTCTTTATAATTTACAGTGTTACAAAGAGTGTATAACACAGAGGCTTTTATAACTCAACATTTTTAATCTCTAATATTACTTTGTAGGTCACGAGTAATAGAGGGCAAGCCTATTGGCGTATTTAGAGTTCCATTGCATCCAGATGCAGGTAGAGAGAACATTTGAGACCCAGTTGTTGTTGCAGTCAATATGTTCATTAGTTATTTTATATTAAAGACTCAATAAACAATTGATACAGTAAGTTAGAATGGTACTATCAAATAAAGTCGCTAACACTGAAGCCCCAAATTATACGAGAGACAATCATTTGACGGTAGATTAAGCAGGAGCCACTTGGCCAGGAATATTGCACCCTAAGTCTTCGGATAAGATCGCGTCACTCCGAGTCACGAAATAATGAAAACCGGATTTAGGTACCTACATGTGCTTCATTTATTACTTTGACAGACGTTTATTAGCAAAGAACAGAAATCTTTTTTTCAGAAACTCTTTATCCCCGTGGGGGTAAGCAAAGATGTTGTAACAATAAGCAAAAAACAGCCTGGTTCGATATTACATACATACTCGTACAATCTCTACAGACAGTCAATGTCTGGGGCACTTTATGGAACGCCATTTTAGTCTCAAACTAAACAGAGCTGCATAGTACCTAATGATACAAATAGTTATTATGTAAATATCATTTATACACATAAAAATGTGTCTGTTTGTAATTCAAAATTAACAGGGTTTCACTAAATTAATGCATATTTTGAAATGAAAATAATTACATACATTTATTAGAAATCTTCGTCTTACCTCTATCGATGTTAAAAAGTAACTAAGGCTATTTTTAATCTGAAAATGTGTTTGCCTAGGAATTAGGAACTAGGAGATCTATTCGTCGCGTACACGGTTTGGGCATTAGTTAGTAAAAACCGCTAAATTTAAATAACCATTTGCAAATCGAAGACACGATTTAAAAAAAATATTCAAATTTATAAAGAGCTCATGACAAGTTTATTTAACAACGACTAGGCTGTCGATTTGTCATTGCTATAAATTGGATCAATAGATCTATTGGAAGTTGAAGCGATTATTTAAATTTGATCACTTTATTATTCTTTAGCAATTTTTCTATAAGAGAAGAGAGACGTCTAGGGCTTATTAACTCACAAAGGGTATATCGAGCATATTTATTTACAATAAGAATAACAATTTACGTGCATGTCAGCTTCAGAGAAAAGGAACCCCCCTTGATAATGACATGAAATTATTAAAGTTTTTTGAATCATTGTGTATATGGCATGTTGGTCTAGTGGTAATGACCGCTGCTTTGTGGACACGGCAACCGAGGTTCAAATCCTCGGACACAAGTTCTTTTTTTATTCATATAATTATTTTTTTATTTTCTTAAATTGGGGTTACTTATTTTTAAATTTTACCTGACCTAAATTTATTGATAAAATACTATACCCTAATGGAAGTATAAAATGTTTACTTAATATACTGAATATCGCCGCGTCACATGACTCACGAATGACGTCACGTGATGCAATCGTTCGCTGAGCTGCGAACGAGCGAGCAGCTTCATCTGCCTTTTTTTTTGCATACTCATATTAATTTGTAATTTTCTGATATTTTTCGTCTTTCGGCTCAATTGTATACCAAGATACAATTTACTCACAAAAAAATACCACATTAATTTATGTGCTATTTGAGGATACGAACTCGCATCTCCAGCGCCAGCCGATCACCTAGGCCGTGCCTTATACCACTAGGCTATCGGTTCACTTGATAATAATGGCGAAAATATGAATAGCATTACTCCTTTTATCGAACAAAGTTGATTACGGTGTAATTTTCTAGACTTTAAGGTTTAAATTTCAAATTTCAACTTCCACCATATGTGATAATAATAACTGCTCAATAGACTAAAAGATAAGGTTGAAATTAGTTTAGATTTCTCGTTTAGTTCAATAGATTACGCTTGATACAGCTTGTTGCACTACCGTCATGTTTTACTTCAAAAACTTATCTGCTGTATGAGCTGCGGCTATAGTATTATAATATCTGTGACAGTGCGCTAAGGTTGCAATTAGAATACTTCTTTGCCTTATTTACTAAACTGTGATTGAAGGTAACTTTATAATTCGTGGTAATTTGCATTGGTGTTAATCCTCCTCGTAATATTATCTAATTTATTAAGTTTTTGATCAGTTTTTTGAGTAAATTAGTTCGATTAACAACATCTTTGAAAGCTAAAATTATTGTTCTCTAGGAACAAGAACAAAGCATAAAGAAAATAGCACGAGATATGGGCATAACGGTAAGAGTCACGATAAAAATATATTATATACCTATTTATTGCTTAATCATGTTACATTTTCATTTAAAAGTTAGTTTTTTGGAATTTCTTTTATTTATTATCATTTTCATTACAGAGAAATACAGTGCGTAGATGGATTCGAAGGTATCAAGCGACGGGTGATATAAAATGTGAACGCCAAGGACCTCGCCCAGTTGCTTACACTCATGAATCAGAGCGGCATCGTGATATTGTGGAAGTTCACTCAGTGGCACCCTTCAAAACTACGCGCTCAAGTGCTGAAATTTTTGGAGTGTTGCTGAGTACTGTTCGACGACATCTACACGCTGCGAATATCCATAATTATAAGCCAGCCAGAAAGATTCAACTTACTGACGATCATCGCACCAACCGAGTAAATTTTGCTACTCGTTATTTAAATTTCGACTGGGAAAACGAAATTGTTATATTTACCGCCGAAAAATGCTTCAAGTAAGATAGAGATGGCTGAAAAATTTTATGGAGAGGAAGTGGCCAACAGTTCAACCCTAAAAACGTATTAGACTTGAGAACAAGCGGGCGGTTAACATTAGGTAAGTAAATGATTATATTCTTTAACATAAAATAAATTAATAATAACATAAAACTAATACATACATATATAAATATATATATAAATATATATATATATATGTATATATATATATTATATATTATATATTATATATTTCTAATTATTATTGCTGCTGACATTGATTTACATATTGCAACAGATTTGAAAAGGTTTATTATTTTAGGTTACTGGAGATGGATGTCTTCAATGGGCCCAGGCGAGCTAGTGGAAATAGGTGGCCGCATGAACAGTGAGCGATACCTTGAAGTGTTGAATGACGTAATGCTGCCTTCAGTGCGGGTCGCATATCCAGAAGGACAAATTTACCTGGTTCAGGATAACTCTTCAGTGCATCGGTCCCGAATTGTACAAGACTGACTAAATGCACAAGAAGATAAAATGGTGTTTGAGTGGCCAGCTAAAAGCCCGGATCTTAACCCTATAGAAAACTTATGGGGTCAGATGGTTTTAAACTGGGAATCAAGTGAAATAAAGTAAAAAAAAAATTTAATGAAGAGGTAAACAGAACTTGGAACTAATGCGAAATAGTGCCGCATGTTTTAATAAGGTGTCGGGGATGAAAGTCGTCTTCAAGAAGTGATAGACAGTGAGGGCCATCCTCTCCGTTATTAATGCAGTTTATCGATTCTTACCCAGGACAAATCTTTGTGTGCTGAACACGATTATTTGTTATGTGTCTGGGTGTAATTAATCTAAAAAAAATATTTAAAATAAGTATTATATCCGTTGTCTAGTATCCATATCACATTAAGGTGCTTATTTTAGGCTAGATGACGCTGTGTATAAAGTGTCCTAACATTCATAATAATAATATTATATTATTAATACCTAATCCCATTACAAGTTTTTGTTTACAAGTTTAGTAATCTTCTAATGTGTTAACGATGCACCATCTGACCTCACATATTTTTCTAATGTTGTGTTAAAAGGGTTACCTACTAATCAGAAAATGTGATCCAAGAGGAAGATGTATATTGCTATACTGTTATAGTTTAGCATGTTGGTTCTTTCTTTGTGATTCACAGGAACAAATAACATTTCATTTTTCAACCATTCTTTTATATTCAAAGATTATACAGAGTGTAAAAAATTAATGTTTGCTACTTTAAATAAATAAGTAAATAAATATTGTAGTTATGTTTCTAGAATTATCTAATTTTAAGTAAACATTTTATACTTCACTTAGGGTATTGTATTTTGTCAATAAATTTAGGTCAGGTAAAATTTAAAAATAAGTAATCCCAATTTAACTCAGATAGAAAAACTGTATACTCAACCAGGAATGGAAAGAGGAAAGAAAAAAACCTAGAAATGTAATTTGAGAAATAAATTAATATTGTTTATGCAATAAGCCTATCTTTTCTTACAAACCTCATACCTACTATAAAATTTGATTCCTTAAATATTAATTAACAAAAAGTGCTTAAGAAAATAAAAAAAATAATTATATGAATAAAAAAAGAACTTGTGTCCGAGGATTTGAACCTCGGTTGCCGTGTCCACAAAGCATCGGTCATAACCACTAGACCAACATGCCATATACACAATGATTCAAAAAACTTTAATGCTTTCATGTCATTATCAAGGGGGGTTCCTTTTCTCTGAAGCTGACTGTACAAAAATATTTACACTACAAATGTCGTTTAAAAAATCCTCCGCGTCAGGGTATATTGTTTTCATTATAAATACTGATAAATCTTAGAAAATTTTCAACAAATTTTCGAAATTCATGTCTTGTATTTTACTTTAAAATACACCGTTACCTTCAAAGTTCTTGTAGTTCGGATCAAAGGATTATTTCAAAGCAAACTTATCATCTTGTCTCACTGCAGAGGCAAGTTTATGTTCATAGCAACAATAGACACCGTCATAACAGCACTAAATAATTCACATACAAAGAAGCTTAGTGCTATTGCAATAATGTAGCTGCGCACAATGCATTGCATGGATCAGCTCTGTTCTAGACTTAAGGCTTTAAAACGAACGTCCCCACAAACTTCTAAGAATATTTGAGTAAACTTACCTACCGCATGTGCATCCACAACTTGAGCACATGATAAAATATTAAATTTTGCATCCAGCATTATTAGAGTGGAAAGTTGGAAAAGTTTTACTGAAATGTTATGATCGCAAAGTAATTTATTAGTAGCCAAGAAGGTACAGACACAAAGTCACGTGTTAAAGTCTAAAAGGATAATAGAGGGATTTGATACACTGATATTTCGGCACTTTGTTGGTCTCATGTAAATATACTAGATAGCAATGCATGCTGCTGTTGCAAAAAACTGAGCGAAGTGTTAAATTTTCGAACTTTGGGGGGCAAAGGGGCTCTACCAACATCTATAGGGCCCCAGCGACCTCACCTGCTAGTGGCGCACCTGCTGATAAACGGACGAGGCTCGTTAATTTACGGTACCTATGGAGTGGCTTCGGCCCCTACGTGGGTACCAGGTGGTACAACAGTGTTGCTCCAGGGGGGTACCACCGTGCAGCTGTGCTAAAGCCCCCCAAGTAACCCAGCCCAGGCTGGGTTGCGTTAGGGGTTCAGCAGCTGCACCGCCGGGCCCGGGGCGATGTATGGTGCAGCAGGCATGGGACCAGTGGGGGCGAAACGGAGTCTAGTCTGGGTGGTGTGGGTCGATTCGCCGGTCAGGGAGACCCTTAGCAACGGCGTTGCCGCGGCCGCCCGCAACACAGTCATGGGGCCCGCCTGGGGCCAACCACCCCAGGAGGCTGCCCCACATGTTGCGCATAATCCTGAAGTGGGATCGCCGCTCCGGGTGGTAACCGGTGTGGGGTAGCGGCGGCCTTGCATCAGGGGGGTTTGGGAGCCCTTCCGTCCGGCGAGTCGGCTCCGACCTAACCACACGGTTCTAGACAAAGCTAGCCCCTGTGCTTTGTCACTTACTGCTGCACCAGATGTCGCCCTGTCTTCACGCTTCTTCTTCAAAATCTACAATGGCAGTGCAACAAAAAAGAAATAAACGTTACACAGCGGCCCTAGGAAACCCCACAACTTCACAACTCGAGGTGGAGTTCACTAACGTCCGTGGACTCCATGCGAACCTCGATACCGTCCACCACCACCTTGAGACGGCACGGCCCGCTGTGATGTTCCTCACGGAGACACAAATACGCCGCCCTGACGACACGTCTTACCTGTGTTACCCCGGCTAAGTCATCGAGGAACAATTTCGAGACAAAGCCGGGGTGTGCGTGTTCGTTAGGGCGGATGTTTGCTGCCGCCGGTTGCGCTGCCTAGAGAACCCCTCCAATTCCGTCCTTTGGCTGCACGTAGACCATGGCTCTATGAGCCAGATCTACGTGTGCGTCTACCGATCCCACACAGGGGATTCTGAGACAACAAAGCTCTTCCAGTACCTCAGCGAGACGGCTGATGAAGCACAGGTGCGGTTCCCGAACGCTGACCTAGTATTTCTGGGGGACTTCAATGGCCATCACATTGAATGGCTGGGGTTCCTCAAGACTGATCATGCGGGTAGAGCCGCCCATGCGTTCGCTCTCTCCCACGGTCTGACCCAGATGGTATGCGGGATCACCCGGATACCGGACAGGTCAGATCACGCGCCCGCTCTGCTGGATCTACTGCTGACGAGTCGCCCAGCCCAGTACAGTGTTTCGGTAGGAGCCCCACTGGGTAGTTCCGACCACTGTGTTGTTCACGCTGGCATGAAGGTGTCACCTCCTGCACGTCCTGTACAAACGTCACGACGACTATGGCACTACTCGTCAGCGGATTGGGACGGTCTACGCGATTATTATGCGTCCGTCCCCTGGAGCCAGCGCTGCTTTGTAGGAAAGGCTTCTTCGGATAGTGCTTCTGCTATTGCTGGCGAGATCAGTTTAGGGATGGATTATTACATCCCTTTCACTGATGTCGCCAGAATCCGCAGAGCCCGTCCCTGGTTCGGGCGAGATTGTGCCAAAGCTGTTCGACAAAAACAGTCGGCATATCGCGCCTGGATCAGGGCCCGGGCTGTGCGCGACCCAAACGTGGGCCACCTCAAAGCAGCGTACAACCGGGCCACAAAGTCGAGTAAGAGGGCCTTTAAGAGAGCGGATGCCCAGCGCGTCGCGCGGCTTGGTTAGGAGCTCACTTCCCATCCCACGGGCAGCCGTGGATTCTGGCAACTGGCCAAAGCCGTGCAATCTAACTTTTGTCAGCCCTCGCTGCCACCGCTGCGTTACCCAGATGGAACACTGGCTCACAAAGCCCAAGAGAAAGCGGATATGCTCGCAGACCTCTTTGCGGCTAATTCCCGGGTCGACGACCGTGGCCTGCAGCCCCCCGCCATCGCCAACTGTGGCCACACAATGCCTGTAATTGTTATCAGGCAATGTGATGTACGGGCAGTGCTGCGGTCACTCGACACGCGGAAAGCCAGTGGCCCTGACGGCATTCCGGCGGTGGTGCTACGAAAATGTGCAGCTGAGTTGTCTCCAGTATTAACGCGTCTGTACCGCCTGTCATACTCTTCAGGGCTCGTGCCGGAGATCTGGAAGGAGGCGAACGTACAACCGATCCCCAAGAAAGGGGATCGGTCCGATCCAGGCAACTATCGACCCATAGCTGTCACCTCGTTCATTTGCAAGGTGCTTGAGCTCCTTATAAATAAGCAGCTCATGCAATTCCTAGAGGATCACTCGCTAATCAATGATCGACAATACGGCTTCAGGCCAAAGCGATCAACGGGTGATCTTCTGGCATTCGTAACGCATGTCTGGGGTGGGGCTATGGAAAGGCACGGCGAGTCCTTGGCTATTAGCCTGGACATCGCCAAAGCCTTCGATAGGGTCTGGCATGCTTCGCTCCTTTCCAAGCTTCCGGCATATGGTCTACCTCCTCAACTGTGCAGCTGGATTGCCAGCTTTTTAAACGAGCGCCGAGTGCGGGTCCTCTGCGATGGCCAGGCTTCTCGCTTCTTGCAAGTGAATGCCGGGGTACCGCAGGGGTCCGTACTATCACCAACTCTCTTTCTTCTGCATATCAATGATATGCTATCCCTCGGGAACATTCATTGCTATGCAGATGACAGCACACTGCACGGGAGTTACTCGGTTCGTCCGACGGCGGGGCGATCTGAGATTGAGGAGGAGAGACGACGACTCGTGACTGATCTCGACCGTAACCTCGACAGTTAATCTCAATGGGGTACCGAGAACCTGGTCGAGTTCAATGCCCGCAAAACACAGGCGTGTGCATTTACTGCGAAGAAATCCCCTTTCCTTCCCCTACCCTCTCTTCAGAATGCATTATTACCAATGAAGGACAACCTTGATATCCTTGGCATAGACGTTCGTCGAGAGCTCAATAATAAAAACTATATCGAAAGATGTATAGGGCTAGCTTCGCGGAAACTAGGAATACTGAATAAGGTAAAGAGATTCTTTACACCGGACCAGAGGTGTCTGCTATACAAGACGCAGATTAGACCCTGCGTCGAATACTGCTCTCACCTCTGGGACGGCTCCGCGAAGTATCTGCTGGACGCTCTCGACGCTATGCAGCGACGGGCTATCCGTATTATAGGTTGTCCGGAGGTAACGGGAAGCCTTGAGCCGCTAGCTCAGCGCCGAACAATAGCTTCCTTGGCCGCATTCTACCGTATTTACCACGGCGAGTGTTCTGAAGAGCTCTTCAATCTGATCCCACCCTCTTCCTTCCGATCCCGAACGACTCGTGCCGGGCAGAGATGCCACCCCCACACAGTGGATAGCATGTTCGCGAGAACCGAACGTTTTAAACGTTCGTTTCTCTGCCGAACGATAGTGGCCTGGAACGCCCTGCCTGTGCACGTGTTTTCTCCCACATATAATCCTGGGTTCTTTAAGCGGAGCGTGAAGAGGCACATCAGTAGGTCGTCAAGTTGAGGGCCACTCTCAATAGTAATGTGTGCTGTGAGAGTGGCCCACAATCGCTAGACGTCGTCACGACTTACCACCAGGCGGGCGGCGTCAATTTGGCGAACCAAATATAAAAAAAAAAAAAACGACAACGATTTATTTTTTTACGTTCAAACTTTTTTTTCATTTTTTTTGTTCTGAACCACCATCACCCCACACGTTATCACTGTGGTAAGTTTGAAGGAGATCGGTTCAGGCGTATGCGGACAAACGAAATACATGAGTCGCCTAAGATTGAGCTTCGCTCACTTCGCTCAATAAAATACACGTCAAAAGTTGACACAGCAAGAAACTTCAAACTACCGAAACGGGACCAAATAGTTGTCATACTAGGACCAAATTGAATTGGAACCACTTGAGAAAATTAAAAAAAAATCAAAATCGATTCACCCAGTCCGAAGATATGACAAACATACAGTCTAATTAAGAACCTCCTCCTTTTTTGGAAGTCGATTTATAATTGAATGAACTCCTCAATATTAATTGAGCGGAGTTTACGAAGCCTTTTCTTAGACGACTCGTGTATTTCGTTCGTGATCGAACTCCTCCTAAACGACTGGACCGATCTTTTTGAAATTTGGCACGGTCATAGTGACCATCACCGTGAGTGTATATATCTGAATTCATAAAGATCGGTCCAGTCGTTTAGGAGTTCGACCCGGATCGACAAACTCAGCTCAATTATTGCAACAGCAGAATGCATTGCATACCTAGTTTTATAAGCCATTTGTGTCATAAATTGTGTCTTTATCTATACTATTATACTAAAAATAGCCACGATAATTAAGGATTGTCTTCTCGTCTTTCTTTCAAACGGTTAACTACAAATTAAAAACGTCTACACTTGATATACAAGATTAATAAGTTTTCAATGAAAACGCTTCAAAGTCGCGACTTTTCATACTTAGAGCTCAAGATTAAAGGCAAAGAAACATAGGTGTGTCATTCATTAAGTATTCCAAAGGTATATGAGTTAGTGAATAAAAGAGGTGACGAAGCTTGTTGTCTAATTTGAAATTGTAATGGTAAGTAAGATGTTAAAAACTTTCAAAATATAATAGCATTAGTTTTTTGCAAAATTAAAAAGGACAAACAAACGTCGACAATTGTTTCGCCTCAATGCAGTCAAGTTTTTAACATCTTACTTACCATTACTTTGTCATGGATTTTCGCCAAGTAACGCCTGCTTCAATCCAATATTTTAATTTGAAATTGTTACCATCTTTAAGGTTTTAGACATTGTTCGAAGTAGAACAATTGAATTTTAAAAAAGAATGGTGTCTAGTTTAAATGAACTAGTTTTAATGAACTAGTCAGAACAGTCTAGTTTTAATGAACTTTCCAATAAATACTAAAGTAAATACTAAAGTAAATACTAAAGTTATATCCTGACTAGCCATGTATATATTGTGGCTTATTCCTCAAACAACTAGCTACATAGATAATTAATTAGTGTTGTCTTCCAACGTAACTATGCGACCAGTTGTTAAGGAACGTTATTACACACCGACATCGATGGGGAGGGCCTCATGGTCTAGAGTAACCGACAATGTTAACACATTGCAAAGGTTAAGTAATATCAAGTCAGGCCAGTCTTAGGATGGGTGACTATTTCTTAAGATATTGAGACCCCTCAGTGTCTCGGAGAGCACATTAATCCGGTAGTCCCGGTTGTCATACAAACATCTATAGCAGTCGTTAGGGGTTGTTGGAGCACTAAATCAGAAATCCGACCGGTCTAACTACAGTACTTCGATATCGCCTATAGGTTGTGGAGGTCAGATGGCAGTCGCTCCACGCAAAATATCGAAGTTTAGCCGAATCGCGGTTAGAATGGAAAGTCGACCCCAACTAAGTTAGGAAAAGGCTCAGTGGATGAAGACCGATGGCGAGAATTCACAGTGTTGTACTATTTTATTTGAGATTAATGAACCAATCCCCTTTCACAGCGGAATCTACTCCTAGGTGACAAGAATTATCTCTCTTATTTACTTCTATCTGGCAACGACCTGTGTGCCTTATATCGTACAAAAACCATTAAGTAGGTATTGTGACGAGCCATAGTTCGACAAATAGGTAGGTGACGAAGTAGTAGTGACGAAACACAAACCAACAAATCATTTTATTTCTTGCGCAGATGAAGTCGCGTGCAGAAGCTGCTTTATAATATTAGTAAGTTCAACCTTCATCAGAACAAGTATAGTTCTTGGTATTATTTAATCATGAATTATTGATTTGTCGATTAAGCTGACAGCCTTAGCTTATTAAGACTTAAGCCTCACTAAAATAAAGAGAAAAACAAATACTTATTACTTGGATTGACCTTTAACCTGAATCAAACAGCGATAACTAATACTAATTCCTAATAATATTACGAAATACAATAACTTTTTTACTTCTATAACCTTGTTGAACTTTGATTACTTCACTTAAAGTTTTTGTTCAATTTACTATAATTATTATAACTGACAATAATTTATAAATGGCCAACAGTTAATTATTTATAGTTAAAGATAATTAAATGTCTGTGTGCAGTAATTTGGCATGTTGATTTATATTATTTTGAAAGGAAATTGGAACGAGCTCAATGATGATTTTGGCACGTCAGCGACGCAATTTGAACTACAGTTGTATTGACTAATTATATTCATTGGTCATCACGAAAGACATTTACAAAATGCTTTTTATCCACAAAATAGTTTAGGTAAATCTAAACTCTTTTTTACGAGCTTTTATTTTACTTGCAATGTTTGCATGTAATAGATAGATAGATAGATAGAAAACTCTTTATTGTACACCAACATAATAGTAAACAACCAAAGTTAACAATTGATTATAGCTATTGATGTACAATTGGCGGCCTTATCGCTTAAAGCGATCTCTTCCAGGCAACCTTTGGATGGACTGGAATGAGGTTACGCACATGTGGATGATGGTGCAATTACAAGAGTAAATTGAGTACAAGTATGGGTAAAAAGGAAATTATACATAATACGGTAAACAAAACATTCTATTGAGCGGTAGATGACAAATAATGATCTTTGACTTTCGTTCTAAAAGAGTTTATAGTTTATAGTAATATCGAGCCATTACCGCCAAATTAGCGTAAGCGAAATTTTTTCAAAAATCCTTTTTTTATCGAAATCGACATTTTAAACCATAACGGATCTTACTCTATTGACATTTCCCGCCTAAATTCATTATTTTTTGAGATATAGCAAAAGCTAATTTTATCTTAACCGTAACAATTTTTTAAATATTAACGTAGGCGACAATATCAATATTTATCGCAAGTTCATTTAAAATCGTCATTAAAAATTATATCGCAACCGACCTGACTTGTTATCGTAACCGACATAGTGCATGACGATTGTATCGTTCACTATAAACAAAGTACCCGAAACAAGTTATTTTTTTTTAATCCGCAGCCCTGGGCCGCAGCCACTCCTCCATGATCGGTCTCACCGCCGCGATGGTAGTGGTTCCCCGCTTTGGTTGCTCAAGTCGCACCTTCCATGTCTCCATGAGATCCTGGCGGAGTTGGGACCTCTGGGCCTCAATTTCTCGAGACGCAGGCCTGTGGTCCCGCTCCAGCGCCTCCTTGTACCATTGAAACAATGACGCAAGGACTCTCGCTTTCAAGTCCCATGGCGGGGTCGCGGCTAGGAGATAGCCTCTAGGGAGATCATGCGGTACCCTCTTATTGTTCTGTAGGCCAAGGTCCTCAACGATCTGTGTAAAACAGCAGCGTTGTTTGCCGTCAGTCTCGGTGCCCATACGGGAGCCCCTACACGGCCATACTCCGCACGATCTCCAGGTACAGTCTCCTGCAGGAAGCGTTGGGTCTCTTTAAGTTGGGCATCAGTCGCGAGTGCGCGGCTGTCGCCCCCGTCACTTTGGGGACCAAACTTCGGAAGTGTGGTCCGAAGTTCCACCGGCTATCGAGTACGAGAACCAGATACTTCATTGTGGGCTCGATGCCGATGCTAACACTCCCTACATTTATGCTGGATCCTGGAAGTGACCCGCGCCGAGTTCCGTGAAAACACAGAGCCGAGGTGGCCAAATCCCGGCTCTCCAGAAACGGCATTATACCGCACACTTAAAAAAAATCTGTAGTATCCTAGTAAACTACTACGACTAATTATATTTAATGCACTTCTACAATATGGGTATTAAATGAAATGGCTTTCTAAGAACCGACTCGAAAAAAGTAAAATAGTTAGAAAATAGAGACGTTTGTGGTAAGAGAGAAGCAAATACCTAAATGACATTAGATCAAAGAAAATTAATTTCTTTAAAATTTTCTGGAAGGTTCATTCCATTTAATGTTAGTTCATTATTATGATAATAATGATAATAGTTCACTATGATGATAATAATGCAATTTAAGTAGCAATTTTTTATCGGACATAATTGAAAAAATATTCACACAAGTACATTGTTGGCACGCACGATATTATGTATGAGAGAGTACTTAATAGGGATATTAAATAAAATAGTAATAACCTCCCAACGCAGTTCTCGATAGAGAATTTCAAATATACTTACCCATGAGCTATTCATATTTATAACTTTCACGATAGTTCTAATTCTAACATACTTTCCTATACTCGAAGTATACCTTAATACATATAAAATTACTGGCATATACTGGGAATTGTGGGATTCCGTTTTCATTGTTGAATTATTCAGCCTTGCATATTTTAATGGCTTACCTTATTACGCGCTGTGTTTGGCAATAATCCGATGAATATTGTAAACATTCACGCTTTAAAAAAAATATAAAGCAATCGATCTCAGCTGTCATGAACACGTGCCTTTAAATAAATTAGGGAATGAGCACCCTCAGAGCTACTTAGTACGATCATGGTCTATTAAAAATTAGTTAATACAATTTTGAAATAAATTCTTTCGTAATTTAAAAGATACCTACGTAATTTATTAAATCCTCTAAGGATTTTAGAGGCTTCAAGCCGATATGCCATTCTTATTATTAATTCACATCACTATTCAGTTTAGCTCTGCTACTGCCACAATCGCGGGCGTCTAAATATATTTTTTTGCACTAATCACCACTAGGGACAACTGCAAATTTTTTTTTTTGGTCATTCCCAGTTGTCACCCCTTTATCACTACTGGGGATAAATGGGAACAAAATTCCCATTTATCACCGCCGGGGACAATCACGGTGGGGACGAATGGGAATAACTCATAAATGTTTGGCATTGGTGTGTTTACTGTATACTATAATGTTAGTACGTATTTACAAAAAAAGAGAAATTTAAGTTAATTAGTTATCAAAGTCCTTGTACTGCGCACTTTAATTTTTTGAAATTATCTAACATAATATTATCCAAAATTTAATGTATTGCAGCAAATTCATCATTTAGTTTTCCTCAAATTCTATATTTGGAACAAAAGTACCAAAAGTCTTTTGCTGTTTATAAATCACATCTGTAGTTTCACTTCCATTGAGAAAAAAATAACATTCATTTCAGTAATCCACTAAGTAAAAATACAACCCAAAAACGAAAGTTGCCAGCCATTTATAAAAGTTATCACGTATTTTCACACAAAATAAATATAAAGGACCAACATCGGACACATCCCCTTCCGATCGTGTTAACAGCTTTGTCCGGTAACAAATCATACTATACTCGTATATATACAAGTTTCTATATTTCAAACAAGCTTTTAATATCTACAATTGACAAAGTGGAGGGTACACAGCGGTATTTAGTACACCTATAGGTATTATTTGTCAACCTTTGGTTTGTATCTGCTAGAGATATTGAATGGTATAGCTTTAGAGATGTTAATAGGATCTCTTAGCACCAATTTTTAACCGATTTAAACAGGATTTTAATATAATACAATATAATTATATATATTAAAATCTATATAAAATAGTCCGAGACGCCCAGAACTGTCATTGGCTGTGCCATAGCGGCTTGCACGTAAGGTTTTTTTTGCTTTTCATCAACATTTCATCGCAAGGCAACGGGTTTAAATTTTTTTTTTCAAACATACAATATAGCTGCTACTTTTTATAAAATTCAGTCGGCTATTTTGGACATAACCCATTATAAATGTGCCCGGTGACGGCAAATAGGCTTGCCCCCTATTACGTGGGACTAAAAATACTGGCAAATTGTGGGTGTGTAATGCATCTCTGCCTACGCCTTCGGGGATATAGGCGTGATGTGTGTGTGTGTGTGTGGGCAAATAATTTTGAATTTGAAGTCGATTTTATTTGCTAAAATTATTTTTATAGTGCTGCGCCCGCGCTCTTTATTATGTCTGACGCCGCGGATATGCTGTCAGAAGTAGCTATAACCCCAGGGCACTGGTGGACTTTAACCATCCATGCAGCTTATCTCATAGGGTCAGGTGCCATTTTTTTTTTTTTTTTTTATATTTAGGTCGACAAATTGACGCCACCCGCCTGATCGTAAGCTGAGGCGACGTCTGGCAATTGAGGGCGACTCTCACAGTACACAGGAATACTATAGAGAGTGGCCCTCAACTTGACGACCCAGTAATGTGCCTCTTCACGCTTCGCTTAAAGAGCCCAGGGTTATATGTTGGAGGAAACACGTGCGCAGGCAGGGCGTTCCAAGCCACCATCGTTCGGCAGAGAAACGATCGTTTAAAACGCTCGGTTCTCGCGAAGACGGTTTCCACGGTATGAGGGTGACATCTCTGGCCGGCACGCGTTGTTCGGGATCGGAAGGGAGAGGGTGGGATCAGGTTGAAGAGCTCTTCAGAACACTCACCGTGGTAAATACGGTAGAACGCGGCCAAGGAAGCAATTGTTCGGCGCTGGGCTAGCGGCTCAAGGCTTCCCGTTACCTCCGGACAGTCTATAATGCGAACAGCGCGTCGCTGCATAGCGTCGAGTGCGTCCAGCAAATACTTCGCGGAGCCGTCCCAGAGGTGAGAGCAGTATTCAACGCAGGGTCTAATCTGTGTTTTGTACAGCAATCATGCCGCATCATTAGAGATTGGGTTTTATCCCGTGTACCGATGCGGCATAGAACCCGATTGACTCACTGGTGGTGTGACATGCTGTCCTACTGGCTTACTTCTGTAAGGACGACGACAAGCTTAGTCCTGGGATAAAAATTAGTCTAAATAGCTCCTTAAACAGCAGTAAAAGTCCCATTAAAATTTAGTTAGTCCGTTTTAAAAATTAGCCGGAACCTAACAGAGATTTTTTATTTAAGTATTTTTCGGGAATACCTACTTTCATTTATTATGCATTTGGTTATAAGCTGTCAGTTTTGAATTACATACAGACAGGTACATTTCATTTATATATATGGTAGGTAGGTAAATAGAGGTGCTCCACGTACCCGGTGGAGTAGTAAAGTCGTAGCCGGTGATTGAGTGACATAACATAAGTAAGAGGTGCTTTCAAAGGAAATTAATATCCGGCATTGTAGATGAAGTTCCACACAGTTCAAATAAAAATGGACAAACACATATATTTCGACTATATCCCCGGAGAGGTAGGCTGAAATGCATTACACACCTACTTTTCGAATAAATTCACTTGTACATTCCAAAATTTTTCAAAAAAAATGGTGGATTCATGTGGTTTTATTCAAAATGTATTATTATAAGTTCCACCAAGTGCCGACAGTCGAAAGCATAAAAAAAATAACACACCTACACTTTGCTAGTATTTTTTGGTCCCACGTAATATAGAGGAAGTCTATTGCTGGCACTATTGAAAATCTTACCACTCGGTAATTCAAACCAAAATTTCAACAGCCGAGGACAGTTATGTTACATACCACTTCATAGAATATCTGTAGTAGTTTGGGAAATAGCCGTAATATTGCCGTATATAACGGCCCCATATCTTAGTATAGGTAAAAATGTGTAAGCTGAGCTTTGCATTTGTGTCAATGCACGTACGTGAACGTATAACGTGACTTGTTTTGACTTTTCGTAATCACAATGCAATTTCAGCTTACACCTTTTAACCTGTACCTATGGTATTAGTTTAATAGTATGAGGTGTAGTTTTTTTATCGGCTGAACCTACGTCCATTGCCGAGCACCTCCGGTAAACACTTAGAGAATTCCCAGTGGCACCCGGCGGACCTTGGCCACCTGTGTAGTCGCTGCGTGGTGGTCGGGTCTCTTTGGGGTCGGTGAGTGAAGGCGTGTGTGGGGTGACGCTTCACGGCACGCAGTCCTCTAGCCTGCTTCTGTAAGGACGGTGGGTTGCTAATGCACCGCCCTCAGGCCCCGATAATGGAGGTCGATGGTCCTGGGTGTAAATGAGTCTGCGGCGCCCTCGCCGCACACCTCGGAACTCAGCAGGGAGGGTACTCTCCCTACTCCTGAACCTGCTCGCAGAAGGAAACGGCCGCGTTCCACTGGCTCCCGCTAGAGACCATGGCTCGTAGCATGGTCTCCAGTGAGAGGGTATCTACGCATAGGCCCACAACGAGGTCCCAGCGCTGAATCGCCGACGCTGAGCACTCCACCAACGTGTGTAGTGCAGTGTCATCGTCGGGAACCTCGCAGTGTTGTAGAAAGTGTGGTGTGGTGGAGGAAAGAGTGAGGTGTGGTTAAAAGTGGTTATGACATTATAGGTATAACTATTGTAAAGTTGTAAACTTACTCGTGTTATAGGTTGGTAAATAAAAACCCAAAATTTGCAGGTTGCAAAAATAATTGACCTGACCCGGAGTTCAAACCCTGAGGTAGCAACCTTCGCTACCGCAACAATAAGGTAAAAATAATAGCAAAACTTTTTAAACCCACTGATTACTATTTGACACTGTCAAACCCTTCTTACATTAAAACTGTTGGGGACGTAATTGGATGACGTTACTTTATCGATAAAGCTTCAGTTATTAATTGTTTGAACTTTTTTTCTTAAATCTAAGTTGTTGTTGCCATCTAATTTCGATTAAAAGAAGCCTATACGTTGCCTTGAGCTGAGTAAAAACCGAAAATCCATTCAGCATATCTTTGGAGATTAGCCTGATATTAATATAGTTAGGAAATAGGACCTTTTTATTTTCCTCTATTGTCCTCTACGGAAATTAGCTAGGTATAAACAAGAAGTTAAGCGTGAATGTCAATTGGATTAATATTCGGAAATGTCGCTGGTACTGGTGGCCTACTATCATCTATTATAGCAGTATTATTTACAATAGGATTTACAATATACATTATTATATACTAGGTACAATAGAAAATGAAATTAATACTAAATTTAATTATTACTATTAAAAAAAAAATGTAAAAAGTTTGGGCCCCGCGGTAGGGTGCCCATCATGGCGGCGGCATTCCCGCGCTGTATGGCGATGCTTATCCACTGCGCGAGAAATCCGCCGGCTCGTAAGTCTCCCGTTACCTCCCTGAGCCGTTTGCCGAGCTCCTTGAAAAGCGAGTGCGCGCCCGGGCCCCACGGGCCCCACGGGCAGTGTCTCGACACCAAATGCGATAAAGTCGTATTGAGTGCCGAGACAACTGTACTTGCCCACCTTCGACCGCTCACGTACCTCGGCCGCCGCACCGGCACGTTTGGCAGTTGCCGGAAGATACGACGCAGCTAGTGTGTCGGCACACGTGGCGTCCCACACTAGTGGGCGACCCATCCTCCATGGTATCATCGACATCCCGTCAGGTCTCTTACCATCGTCCCGTGCAATGTGCTGGGGCTCCAGAATCGCAGGGACGTTTACACTGACGAGACACCGTCGCAGGATGTCGTTGATCGCGGCATGGCGGGATAGGCGGCCAGCACTTGAAGAGCAGGCAAGCCCATGGTGACCTAGGCGATCCACACTCGCTCCACAAGAAGCACAACTATGTTCTACACAAACCTCGGCCCCCAGCCGGAGACCGATGGCGAGTCGGAGAGTGTTGTGTTCAATGAAAGTACCAGTGTTGGGGGATGGGTAGGCATGGAGCCAGTGTCCGGATTCCTTCTTGACACTGCTTCCAGCCTGGCGCGATTTTTTAAAGATGACGAGGTATCAATGAGGGTTTGTAAAATATGTTGGCATGAAATGTTATCCCAGGCCTTCTGATTTTTGAGAGTGGGAGGGAAATTTGGACTCGGTCCAGCTAGCCAGGCAGTTTCAGCCTCGACCAAGCTCGCGATCTCACAGTTTGTAGCCGCGGGGCTTTAAGGATTTTTCCTGCGAGGTCAGACGAGCTATGGATTGAGGACAGAAATGCTGGCAGTGCTACAGTAGAGATTTTTCGGGTTCCCAGGCCACCATACCTAATTGGTAGGGAGGCTTGGGTCCATGCCTGCTCGCTTAGTCTGATATTTATGATAGCTTCAATTTGGAATTTTATTGTATTGTCCAAGTCTTGGATTAGATGGGGAAATTTCCACACTGGGCAGCAGCGGAGCAGGTACGTAAGTTTAGGAACAAATAGACAAAACTTAATGATGAAAAGAGCGGAATGGCTGCTAATTTTAAGGAGGCGGTCCGAAAATTCATTAAATTTAGAAACCGAATTTGTTAGAAGTGGTGGAATGGCCTCATCAAAAATAGGTGAACCAAGGAGGCTTAGACTGTTCTTTGTTACTATATTGATATTTGGGGCTACGCTATTAAAATTATTAACTATGGATTGAGCAGAGGTTGTGTTTATTTTGTCGTTAATGAAGAGTTCAGACTTATTAAAATTTAAATGTAAGCCAATGAGATCAAAATTTTGTTTTATCATTACTAAGTTAGTTAGAACAGTCTGAGCGTCCCCGGCTATGGTACCGTCATCTAAGTACCATATATTCAACTTTGAATTTACTTTGTGGATTATCGAATTAATGGCCAAACTGAAGATTGCTGGACCGACGGGATCACCCTGCTGACATCCCACAGCCGAAATAATTTCATTATTTTTGTGTTATAATTTAGAAGGACAGTGATAACACTATAGCATAAAATTGTAGATCTCCGGAACGTATAATTTAATTTCATTCAGGAGGATATCCCTGTTGACCGAATTAAAAGCATTTTTTACGTCTAACTTAAGGATCACTTCACATTGATCATCTTGAGCAAAGGTGCGTACGGAATGTACCGTCGCTTCGCAACCTCCACGGGTTCCGAAGCCAACTTGTACGGGTTTGAAAAGGGACTGAAATTTTGACCGTGTTAGCCGAACACAAATTTTGGCAGCCAATCGCCGCAGAGTGGACCCTACAGCGATCGGTCGTACACCACCATCTTTTTTAATTAAAGCTATTAAATTTGCTCCGTATAGGATAGGCGTAACTTCCTGGCACACAGCCCCCTCCAACATGATGTTGACTAGTCCGGTTATGGCCGAGATGACGTGGTCGCCACCTGCGCCCACACCGTGGCTGGTGAGGTCTTTGAGATGCTGGGGGGAGATGCCATCCAGTCCAGACGCCGAACCTATAGGGAAAGAAGCAATGGCAGCAACAACATCTTCTTCTTTGGCGTGGAGGCATGTTGCAACCTCAGATGGTGGGTCTACAAAAGGTGGACAGGTAGGGCCTGGGGGGTGTTTCCATTGTAATGCTAAGGCGGTCTCCGGTGTATCAGGTGCTATGGTGTCATTTGAAAAAAGCAGCCGAGCGGCACCCTTTAGGTCTCCGTCTTGCACTTTCTCTTCAACTTTAGAGAACAAGTCTTTAGGTTTGCTATGCGGAGGCCTTGGAGGTGCCGCTGGGGGTAATTGAGTGTTAGGGGCAGTGTTATTTTTAATTTGTTGAGTGAGTGAGGTTTTAGTTTCGGGGGTGGCGTGTAGAGTTCTAAAAGCGAATGTTAGGAGGTCATGCCAAGAAGCGGGGTTGTGTAAAAATATGTTAGGACAATCCACCCAACGCCATCTAGTCTCAAACTAAGCAGAGCTTGTGATATGAGTACTAGATAAACTGATATAAATACTTATATACATTTTTTTTTTTGTAAATACATACATATTATACATAGGTAACATCCAGACTTCGGTACAAACGTATGTGTCATCACACAAAGTTGGTCCCGACCCGGAATCGAACCCGGGACTCCGGCGTCGAAAGCAGTATTATTATAATGTTAATGTGACTTTTCGTACCACCATGTACTTTAAGCAAGCTTATTACCGTCAAACGTTTTATCAAAAGTTTTGATGACGTCATTCAATTTAGTTCGTTCTTCTTCTTCTTCCTTTTTTAAAAACGTGGTTCCATCGATATTCATCGATGATATCGCCAATGTGAAGGTAATGCTTGATTTTTTCTGCACAGAAGAACTAGTTACTCTGAATTAGATCGCGGTACGAGACAAGTGACAGGGTGGACTAGCTATACCAATTAATTAAAACGTAAATAATACTTGAAAACATTGTGTTTACTTGTATAAGAGAAAATATATAACATAATAATGACACCGCACATCAAAAGGTAAAAGAACATAATCCAAATTCAAATGCAGTGCATCATAGACAATTATACGTGGACAGCATCACGACCTTCCAACACCTTCTCCTGATGTTCACTCATGTTGCCGAGACACGTTTCTATACATGCATTAATCTTGCACAGTGTCTTTCAAACTTAACTTTTGACAATGGTTTTGTCATTACGTCAGCTAACTGAATTTCTGTGGGACAGTAGCTAATATTTATTAATCCATGCAAGAAGTGTTCATGTATAAAATGGTACCGCACGTCTATGTGCTTCGACCTTTTGTTGAAGGATCCAGACTTCACAAGATGAATCGAACTTTGATTATCAACATGCAAATTTATTTTTATGTCCAAACTGGTTATTTCTTGTAATAGAGATTTGAGATACAATGCCTCTTTGCAACAGTCTGCTGCGGCTATGTACTCGGCTTCAGTCGACGATAGCGCTACTATAGGCTGCCTCTTGGATGCCCATGACATTGGTCCATCGGCTATCATTAGCACGGAGCCAGAAGTGCTTCTTCGCGTCAATGGGTCTCCAGCATAATCCGAGTCGCTGTAAGCATCGATATTCTCTATCGGTTTGTTTCGTTTGAACAAAATGCCTTTCTCTTTGGTTCCTACTAAATATTTGAATATTTTCTTGACTTTTGTGACGTCTTCTCTAGTAGGGTTTTCAACCTTCCTGCTAACTAGATTGACCGCTTGTGCGATATCTGGTCTGGTTCTGGTAGACAGGTACAGTAAACTTCCCACTGCTTCCCTATAGGGATATTCCTTCTCCTGGGCAGTTTCCTGTATCGACTTTGAATCGCTACTTGCGGGCGTGTCACAAGGTTTGGCATTTTTCATGTTGTTTTTTCCAGTACGTCATTTATGTAGGATCTCTGAGTAAGAATTTTAAAATTATTCCTTCTTTCGAGTTTTTTATTTCCATACCCAGATAAGTACTTGGATTTTCATTATTTTTCATTTCAAATTTGGTTTCAAGTTTCTTCAAAATAACTTCGATCTTTTTCTTGTCTTTTCCTATGACAAGTCCATCATCAACGAATAGTCCGATTATGATTGACTTATTTTCGTTTATGAAAACGCATCGATCTGTTTTGATTGTCTTGAATCCCAAATCAAACATCGCTTGGGTAAAAGTTTTGTTCCATGTAAATGGAGCTTGTTTTAATCCGTACAACGATTTTTTTAATCGGCAAACTACTTCAGTAGTATTGCAGTCAGTCTCATAGCCAACAGGTAATTTCATATAAACTTTATCTGTTAACTCTCCGTGTAAGAAAGCTGTCTTGACATCAAATGTCATGAAGTAGTAAGATCTAGATGCGGCAATTGCTAATAAAGTTTTTAATGCAGATTGACTTACTACTGGGCTGTAAATGTCTTCGAAATCCAGGTTTCCTTTCTGATCGCATCCACGCACGACTAATCTAGCCTTGTACGTACCGTCATCTTTAATCCGAAATACCCATTTGTTCGACAGTATTTTGTGTCCTTTGGCTTCTGACTTGTCAACTAATACCCAGGTGATATTTTTCTCTAATGATTCCATTTCAGATTATATCGCCTTCTCCCAATTTCGTCTGTCGGTGCCAGTCACAGCTTCTTTGTATGTAAGTAAAGAGCAGTCATAGTCGTCATTATCTTCTGACGTAAACATGGTCACGCAGCGACTTAACTCATAATCTTTGGTCCATGTTGGTGGTCTCACGTCTCTTTGTGGTCTTCCACTTGAGGGAGATGGTTCATCAACAGGATCTTGACTAGAGCTGGAATAAAGAGGGTTAGGTTCCTGAAAAGGTAAGTTCTCATTAATTTTGTTTCTTTTTTCTGGAATTTCAATTTCAATTTGTTTCAGGTTCTGGAGTAAGATCTTCGCGTTTCTCAGCAGGAGTACCGCCATAATGCATCTTTTCTTTTAATTACTGATATGGTCTCTCACATCTTCTTGTGGAGTCATTTTCTTCAATACTAGTTGTTTTAATAGCGTAGCCTTTCTTGCCGGCCCTGAACTTTGATATACAGACTTTAGTTTGTCCCATACCTCCTTGGATGTATTACACCCTTTAATTTGTTTAAGTTCTGGTGGAGATATAAATAAAAATAGCTCTGACCTTGCCTTTAAGTCTTCCTTTAGGAACGCACTCTTTTCTTCGGCAGTCGCAGTTGCCGCTAACGTTTTTTCACCACTAGCGTATTTCCACAAATCGTATCTTATGAGAATCGCCTGTGCTTGTAAGCACCAGGTATCGTAATTTGATTTTGTCAACGGTTCTATGCTTCTGATACTCGAGCTCATTTTTAATTTTTTTTTTATTTTCTCATTTACTTACTATTTTAAATATGCTTCTAGATATTCATCCATTCGCTCTGCTACCGCTGATAGGGTGGACTAGCTATATCAATTAATTAAAACGTAAATAATACTTGAAAACATTGTGTTTACTTGTATAAGAGAAAATATTTAACATAATAATGACACCGCACATCAAAAGGTAAAAGAACATAATCCAAATTCAAATGCAGTGCATCATAGACAATTATACGTGGACAGCATCACGACCTTCCAACAACAAGGAAACGTTGTTCGGTATTACAATAATTAGGCTTGGATTTTTGCACAGCAAGGTAACCTAAAAGGCAACAAGCCACGCGCTCCGCTAAAACCCAAGTCCCAAGTTCGTTCAAACGCGCTTCAAATTGCTACCACCACCACAGAATAGGGAATAGTACTCCACAACGCCACAACATATTTTTTTCTTATGTCAAATCTAGCAATCAAGAAAAGTTAGTCGGTCAAAAAATCTCGCTGGTCTTGTAAGAAAATTATCTTAAGACGCCCACACTAATTTTCAACCAACTACCAAAAAAGAAGGTTCTCAATTCTACTGTATGTTTTACTTTTATGTATGTTACCTCATATCTTTCGACTGGGTGATCCGATTTTGAAAATTTTAACTGAAAGCTACTACTTGCTAAGTGATCCCATTTCCATTTGGTCTCATTCCAACAATTATTTGATCTCATTTCGGTGTTTTATTCATTATTTTGTTAAATGTACAAACACTAATTATCACTTTGTCCGCTATTAATTGGGACCAACAGGGAACGGCTTGCGTAATGCAAAAAAAAAGAAGATAAATGGACAGAGAGGCTCTTGTATAATCCGTTTTAAATTAATTTAGGTAAAACATCTCCATATCTTTCATCTAAATATCTACTTCGTTTAAATTCCTTCATCCCTTTGCTCCTATATCTTTATGAACGATACCTACAGGACATGATTTATTTTGCAGCTGTTTCCTGAATTATTATCAGAAATATTGCGAGGTTATAAACTTAAGACAAACGGGTATTTGACGCGATTATTGAGATACCCGACGTTTCGACCGTGCTGGTGACGAAGTGGTAATTGAACAAACCCGCACTTCACGAAGACGACGATGAGCTGAAGCCAGTCCACCCGTGACCACGGCTCTTGTAACAGGGTCAACATGTCGGGTAATGAAGAGGTATGTATATCTATATATAGAAATGGGGAATGTCCTCCTTAGCTCTCGAGAACTGCTTATGCTCCAATAATGGTTGACCCCTCTATGGATAGCCCTCGATCTGAAGGCAAGCCAAAAAATCGAAAATTTGACCTAGCCCTAAAAAAATACTGTTAATAGTTAATACTATCAGGAGTTACTTTTTAAGTCCATAGTTAAAATAAATAAATCTAACTACTTTGCAATATATTCCGCCACATGCAAATTACTCAACTCTCGTATTTATTCATGCACAAGTCTTTGTAATCTGGAAAATTTATTTTTATTTATTTATTTTATTTATTTAACAAGTACATATTAGTGCTTATAATTTAATGTCTTATAACTATGTCCCACAAAACTGTTTTCATAGTTTGTCTGTGGGAACGTGGTTGTGTAATGCACCTCTGCCTACCCCTTCAAGGATATAGGCGTGATATGTGTCTGCGAGTATCTCGTTTTTGAGGGGCTCGCGGTCTAGTGGTAACCGACAATGTTAACACATTGCAAAGGTTAAGCAACATCGACTCAGGCCGGTCTTAGGATGGGTGACCATTTCTTAAGACACTGTGACCCCTCTGTGCCTCGTAGAGCACGTTAAACCGTCGGTCCCGGTTGTCATACTAACATCTATGGCAGTCGTTAAGGGTAGTTGGAGCCCTAAATCAAAAATCCGACCGGTCTAACTACAGGACTTGAGATATCGCCCATGGGCTGTGAAGGTCAGATGGCAGTCGCTTCACGGAAAATATCGAAGTTCAGCCGAATCGCAGTTAGACTGGAAAGCCGACCCCAACTTAGTTGGGAAAAGGCTCGGTGAATGATTATGTGTCTGCGAGTATCGAAAATTTGTAGTATAAACGGTTGTATCTTTTGATTGCGTTGCCTTAGTACTTTGATTTTTTTACTGCTCCAAGGGTCAGGAGACCTGAGTATTTGATACGAATTTTCAGCTTGATACCTCCACGCGATCCGGAGAAAAAGGGTCTTGACAGACATCTGTCTATCTAGACGGACAACAAAGTGGTCATAAAATGGTTTAGTTTTTCCCTTTGAGGTTTGGAACCCTATAAAACTTAAACCTTAACATCTTTATCACATTTATATTTTCAATATAAAAATTAAGCACAACGGCCATTACATTACAATATTATATTTTCTTTTCAAAATGTGTGATCATAAGGCTTCCTTCATTAAATTGTGAAAATCCAAACAAATGTTTTGCGAAGAAAATAATCTTCTTTTGTTGCCTCTGTGTGATGTAATAATTCCGAGTACACATTCACCAAACTTTTCGCCCTCTGACGACTTGGGGTGAGAGTCTACACGTGTTTTGTACCTTAACCTACTGGTTATTGGAATTTTGGTTTGAATTTTCCGTTATTACATAAAACGTGGTTCCATCAAAATACTGGCAAAGTGTGGCAGCATTACCTGGCATTTTGTCAAAACATCTCAGATGTGGTTTCTTCTAAAGATTTCCTAAGATAACCCGCAGCCACACTCATATACACACAGAATCACGTCTCTTTACCCGAACGGGTAGACAGAAGCGTTTAAACTTGAAAGAGTACACAATAGAAAATCAAAACCTTCTTCTCAGTTCCGCTACTGCAAAATAAGGTGCGACGTATCATGCTTATGTATTGTTGAATTTTCTGTTGGTAACCTTGGTTTGTACGCCCTCGTAAGGATAAAACTAGGGTGCCGACGTGCTTTGGCCACCTATACAGCGTCTATTAAATAGAATCTCTGACAAATTGGCCAAAAGTCTACGTCTACGTCTTCTGCAAAACAGGGTTGGTTATTTAGATGGTGTAGGAAGCGTTTATTGTTTGAACTTCACCCAAAGACGACCATAGCGATCCCATGGACGCTATAAAAACACACAGAATAGATTCCACAAAAATGTGGAATCTGTGCACCCAGGTGATATCATCCAGGTGCACAAAGTGAAATGAACCTAACATTCTGTACTTAATAAGTTTACCTGACTCTAATCGGATGCAAAATTCTACACCACATATTAAATTCCCCTCTGCCGCTTAATGTATTAAAAGTTGCTTCAATCTTACCCTGTAATCCTGTGTAATGAAATTATACAGGGTGTCCCAAGACTATGCTACGTAGAGGGAAAGTACCTTAGATATTGTAGGTAGACAAATTTATTGAAAGGAGACTTAATTTTACTTAAAAAAAATTTAGCTGCATTCACAGATTTTTGAAAAAATGCAGTGCAAATGTATGAAATGTGAATGATGTACTTTTATGTATATAATATTTCATGGCCTTGCTTTTATCTAAGATGCTAAGTTTCCGTGCGATGCAGCTCGTTACCGGGCATGGATGCTTCGGTAGCTATCTGTTTCGCATCCGTCGTGAGGTCACACCCCGGTGTCAACACTGCGAGGTTTCCGACGACGACACCGCACTCCATACGTTGGTGGAGTGCTCAGCGTGGGCGAGTCCGCGCCGGGACCTCGTAGTGGGTCTGGGCGTGGATACCCTCTCGCTGGAGACCATGCTTCAAGCCATGGTCTCCAGCGGGAGAAGGTGGAACGCAGCCGTGTCCTTCTGCGAGCAAGTCGTGCTCGCGAAGGAGGCGGCCGAGAGGGAGAGGGAGCGTACCCTCCCTACCGAGTTTCGTAGTCAGCGGCGAGGGCGCCGCAGACTCATCTACGCCCAAGACCATCGACCTCCAAGATCGGGGCCTGAGGACGGCAGGATCGCCACCCGTCGTCCTTACAGAAGCAGGCTAGAAGGGTTGCGTGCTGCAGGGCCTTTGCCTCATAGCACGCAACCAGATTCACTCACTGACGCGGGATAAAACCCTACCCCAACGACGCGGGATTCTCATCCCGACCCAACCCCCGCAGAGACCACAGAGCTGGTCAAAGTCCGCCGGGCGCCACTGGAAATACGTTCTGCTTGAAACCAGAGACGCCCGGCAACGGACGTTAGAGCGGCAGCGGCCTTGGACGCGGAACTAAAAACAAAAAAAAAAAAAAGATGCTAAGTTTCTTAAAAACAAATAATCGTTGTCATGGCCTTTAAATCGATGTCGTAAAATTACATGTTTTTTTACCATTTGGTTAGTTCGATCCACAAAGGTGATTTTTCAAAAGTACGAGTATAAATGCAGTTAACATTGTTTTTAAAAATAAAATAAAGTCTCCTTTCAGTATAATTGTCTCTCTACAATATTTAAAGTACTTTCCCTGCATGTAGCATGGTCTTGGGACACACTGTATAGCAAAATAATTAATGATTTTAAAATATCTAATCTAAAAAGTAATACATTTTATGTTACGAATGAATACACGTAAGCCCTTTTCCTCTCTCCTTTCACTTTGAAGTTGGAAACATAATTTAGATTACTTAACCCTTACCATGTCTAAAGTGACAGAAATGGAGTAGTTGGGGCCTTTACTTAATTTTTCTAAAGTACTTAATGACCGGGTATTATAATGCCAGTAGCATTTTGTAAATCTGTAATTAGACAAGTATTTTACGATTTTTTTAAAAACTCAAATTTCGTGATGTCATTTTGACTGATCTTTTTTTTTTAATTCCGCGGCCTAAAGTCGCGGCCGCTCTAACGTCCATTGCCGGGCATCTCCGGTAACCCCAGAAGGTATTTCCAGTGGCGCCCGGCGGTTTTGATTGATCTAGAATAATCTAGACTCATCATTCACCGAGTCTTTTCCCAACTTCCGCTGAACTTCGATAAAAAAGTTCTGTAGAGACCGGTCGGATTTTTGATGCAACTACCCCTAACGACTGCCATATATGCTTGTATGACAACCGGGACCGACGGTTTAACGTGCTCTCCGAGGTCATCTCAATGTCTTAAGAAATGTGCACCCATCCTAAGACCGGCCTGACTCAATGTTGCTTAACCTTAGCAATATATTAACATTGTTGGTTACTACTAGACCACGAGCTACTCTAGAATAATCTACATTAATCTTGAGAGTTACATTAACACTAAAATACTTTTGTTTTTCCATTTACCATTAAAAATTCCAATAGATCATACAAACACACTCTACATTTTTATAATAAGCTTTAAAGTTAATACTATCAGGCGTTACTTTTCGGAAGTCCATAGTTAAATTAAATAAATCTAACTACTTTGCAATATTCCGCCACATGCAAATTCCCCGACCGAATCGGTCGCCGTGCGCCGAGCCATCGACATCTCCTGATGATGCCCCTGGTGGGCGGCGAAACACGTGTCGATGTTTTTATTATTTTTTGCACGATAACACAACTCTCATATTTATTCTATTTTCAAAATTATTTCTCTATTCTTTCGGCCTAAGTGGGTTTGGAGGGCGGACTTGTGCATGAATAAATACGAGAGTTGGGTAATTTGCATGTGGCGGAATATTGCAAAGTAGTTAGATTTATTTTATTTAATAAGCTTTAAGTTTACAAACTAACCAGTTCTTAAAATAATCACTATAGTATCATAACATAGTCCAAAACAAAGTTGCTTCCGCTGTCTGTCCATCCCTATGAATGCATAGATCTTTAAAACTGCGTTACGGATTTTAATTTGGTTTTCACCAATGTATAGACTATAAACAAAAAAAAAAAAGATGCTAAGTTTCTTAAAAACAAATAATCGTTGTCATGGCCTTTAAATCGATGTCGTAAAATTACATGTTTTTTTTACCATTTGGTTTGTTCGATCCACAAAGGTGATTTTTCAAAACTACGAGTATAAATGCAGTTAACATTGTTTTTAAAAATAAAATAAAGTCTCCTTTCAGTATAATTGTCTATCTACAATATTTAAAGTACTTTCCCTGCATATAGCATGGTCTTGGGACACACTGTATAGCAAAATAATTAATGATTTTAAAATATCTAATCTAAAAAGTAATACATTTTATGTTACGAATGAATACACGTAAGCCCTTTTCCTCTCTCCTTTCACTTTGAAGTTGGAAACATAATTTAGATTACTTAACCCTTACCATGTCTAAAGTGACAGAAATGGAGTAGTTGGGGCCTTTACTTAATTTACTATGAATGCATAGATCTTTAAAACTGCGTTACGGATTTTAATTTGGTTTTCACCAATGTATAGACTGGTTCTCGAAGAAGGTTTTAGTATAATATTTATAATAAAAGACAATTCTGAATTATAGAACCGGCCTTTTCATGACTTTAGTATAAGTCTCGTACATTCTTAACAAAAGAAATAAATAATAAGGTCTCTTATACTTTTTCTTTAACCTACAACACCCTCCTTTCCCCTGTCTCCTGCATCTTTACAGCAAACAGACCAACATTTACCACAATTTTTAAAAAGTTAAACTCACATTTTTTTTGTACCAGCGAGCATGCACGAAAACCGACAGCGATGCAAAAACGACAGTCTTGGGCCGGAGACCAACCAGTGATAGTTCCCTTTCTAGAAGGAACGGTCATACCAACTGGCCAAGACACCACTAGACTTTGTTTGCGATCATATTAATGCGACTTACAGAGTCAGTTCAGGGTCATCGATAGAAGGTCAGCTAGAAAAGAACGCCAAGATTGTAACACGTGGAAATCCATAACCACTACGTCACTATCACTACATATTATAAAACAAGGCGCCCGTTCTGTTTGTATGCGTAGATTTTTAAAACTACGCCACGGATTCTGATGCGGTTTTCACCAATGGATAGGGTGGGTATCGAGGTTTTTGTTTATAATTTATGAAGTGAAGCGGCGGGTGTCCGCTAGTATTTTTAATAAATAAATAAATATTTTTGGACATTCTCACACAACTATAAGCTTGTGGTATAGGATCTAGACCACTGATAAACATACTTATAAATTTCTAAATACATACATAATATACATAGAAAACACCCAAACTTCGATACAAGCATTTGTGGATCACATAAATATTTAGTGATTTGTTGATTTGTACAGAGTTAGTTTGAGACCCGGGACAGATAAGGTACTTCTTCTCTTTATTCCGATAATAGATTCCGTGAGGATCAGGATTAAGATTTTGAGATAACTGTTCCCCGCAAGTAGAACCGTGGGCGTCCACTTGTTTCGATTTTCCACCGAGGGCTGTTATATTTCTCATAGAAATTTTATCGAGGCACTTAAAGTCTATAACGTCAAAGATAAGTACACAATAGGACTGCACTCACATTAAAATTGTAGCTATTTCCAGTTTCGATCGAATTCTATCAGTCGCACCATAATTTGTCGACGTAAGTAACGTTCCATTTGCAACCCTAAGTGCGCGGTACAATTTTAGATGATTGACAAATTAATTCAACCAACGCAACGTTAATTGGCACATTTGTGAAATAATAATTGGTCTCAAGTAAAGTAGACGGTGGCTTGCTGGAATGTGTCATAGGGTTACCATATTTGCGATTTTATAAAAAAAAATACATATTGTTAGTTTTCATCCGATTGCACTAGCCAAGTCTGTATGTTTTCAGCAAAATTACTATAGTAGCTACTTTTTATTAAATTCGTTAGGCCACTGTGGACATATTATACTATACTGGCAAATTGTGGGTGTGTAATGCACCTCTGCCTACCCCTTCGGGGATATATGCGTGATATGTGTGTGTGTCTGTGTGTGTTTTAAAGACGTTGAAAATGTTGTAGTTACAACATTTTCAACGCCTCTCGGCTCGAGTTTATAATAATAGGGGGTATTGGGGTAAAGTACTTTAGTACATATGAAATTGCCGTGGTAAGCTCATAGATATTTTGAATTGACATAAGACCTTATTTCTTCCCTGGAGTCAGTACAAAATCCTTTCACACAGTTTGTTGGATCTAGATCCCCAGAGATCTAGGGTAAAGCATAAATGAACTTCCGTTTAGATGGCGTGTAGGTTTAAATAACGTGGGAAATATTTTGATTTAATTAATTGTGTTAAATCTTAGAAAAGTTTCAATTTTTCAGTACAAATCGGCAATTTCATAGGTACTTGGATAATTACTGCTAATACTTGGTTAAGGGCGAAAGGATTATTTTTGTTTATTACTCATATTTACAGAAGGAGATTGCATTGACAATAGGTTTGGGATAGGTTTGGGTAGGGGTTTCGAACATGAATAGAGAATTTCGAGAATGAATAGAGTATATAGTTTCGAATAAGATTAAGAGCCAACTTGGTGCATAAGTGAACTTATTTGACATGTAAGTAGGGCTTGATCGCGAATCTAAAACAGAAACAGTCTTTACGTAATCTTCAGAACATGGTGTTCCTCAGATAATATTTTATTACGCTACGTTTTGAATATTCCAATTTAATAGTCGAGATTAATAGTACGAGACGCCTAGGACTTTAATTGGCTGTGCCACAGTGGCTGGCACGTAAGACTTTGTTGCCTTTCATCAACATTTCATCGCAAGGCAACGGGTTTAATATTTTTTGCAATTTTCTAAATTCATTCGGCCATTTTGGACATAACCCATGATAATGTGTAAATAGGCTTGTCTCCTATTACGTGGGACTAGAAATACTGGCAAGTTGTGGGTGTGTAATGCGCCTCTGCATACCCCTTCGGGGACATAGGCGTGATATGTGTGTGTGTTTTGAATATTCGATAATTAGGGATAGGTATTTAAGTACTTAAATTTAATTTCCAAGCAATGAGGAAGTACCTCAGCGTTGTTTCTTTTTATTCCTCCTCGGCTCCATGGCCACTTGCCATTGCCGCCATTGTCGGGTACTCCCTCGTAAGTATAACTACACAATAAGAACCTACGCTAAATATTTAATCCTACTAATATTATAAACGCGAAAGTTTGTGAGTATGTATGTATGTATGGATGGATGGATGTTTGTTACTCTTTCACGTAAAAACTACTGAATGGATTTTAATGAAACTTTACAATAATATAGCGTATACATCAGAATAACACATAGGCTACAATTTATAAAAATATTGTGTGAATTGTTCAAAATATGACGCGGCGCGACGGGAACGGGAAAAAATTCAAATTACCACACGGACGAAGTCACGGCGACCACTAGTTATATAATTATGGTACCCGGTATGGATGGATATTACCGAAGTAACTACAAAATATTTTAATATACTTAGGTAATAAGCACTTAATAATAATATTAATTTTTAAAATAATAAACCCTTTTCTACTTAACTATAACTTATTACCAACATAAAATAAACAGACTATAAAAAATCTTACCGTCAAAAAATCAAGTTCAAAACAGATTCACAGCACTAAATTTAGAAACCAAACAATTATAGTTCACTTACGCCACTTCCACAAGCACTACTTGATTAACCAAGTTGAGGATCGCGGAGGTAACAGACACGTCCGGCCAGTACGACGGTCGTGGCCGAATGAGGGCCGCACCTGTTGTACAGAGTAACTGCCGATGAGACAATTAAGTTTATTTCAGTTTTAGTTTATGAATTTCATCAATGAACTATTATTTTTTGTATTTAAAAAAGGAACATTTCCAGGACCCATGTCATTTGTTTTTTAAGGTGCTAGGGCCTATCAAGTTCTCATCTCAATGAGTTGCTAGTGCTCAGAAACGAACAAGGCCCTGGCAAAAAATCCTCAGAGCCTCGAAACGGCAAAAGGCTCGCCCCCTAGTTCATCCCCTAATTCAATGACTGATGAAATGTGAACGTAATTAGGAGCTGTGTCTACGTGATTTTTACGTGGGTTTTTATCAATGTAAAACATTACAATCATTATAAATTTTGAAAAAAAAAAGTGTGTAGAGGCGTCCCCAGTCGACCTTAATTGTAAGTGGTGCACCTGGTGATCGACTGACAAGGCTCTGACAAACATAAAAGTTCCCGATAATCGACAACAGGCTTGCCACCGTGAGGCCAACAAAATTACTGGTGATAAGTGGGCGTATAACATGCCTTTGCCCACCACTTCGGGAAGACATGCGTAATTTGAAAAAAACTCATCGAATGTAGGCAATAAAGTTAACAATATTGTACAAAAAACACTTCTGAAAAAACAACGTAAGCACTGAGCCGGAGTGTTGCAAATTATACCCTCCAGCTACAGGAAAAGAAAAAAAATACTACTCGAAGCGTAAAAAAAACAAAACACAAGTATCTTTAGATATTAGCATAAGGACAAACCTCTCTGATTTAATTATTGTACATGCAATGTACTCGTATATTTAAAACTGAGTAGGTATAAATACAGACACGGTACTTTATCTATAGTAAAGTACCTACCTACATAGTTCATGCCCGTCACTGAATACAATTTAAATAAGTACCTACTTACAATCTATACAAACATCGTATGAAAATACCCGCGTTACGGTGCCCAGAAAACTGTTGAATGGCAATACCTACTCTGAACCAGAAAATACCCAGCCTAAATAATAGTGTTTGCCTGCTTACCTTACAAAGGTGGAGAACATAACATCAAGAGCCTAGACCAGGTCTTCCGTACCTGGGCTAGGAAGTTGTTCTAATGTTGGTAAGAACATGATGAAGTAACAATAGTAGATTGTTAATCAAGGGATGAAAGCATCCCATTTCTGACGAGATAGTTTGGCCAATAGACAATAGTTCGAGGCAGAATGGGTGTATTACCAGAGTTACACACTCTAATTAAAAGTCAGATAAAAAAACTGTAACAATAGAGATATTGATCACGTATCAATTATTGGACTTCCTGTTTTTTTTAATATTTGTTTTTCTTTCACAACGTTTTAGAGCAAGCGATAGTCTTTTGATCATTCAGCCTTGTTACATATTTCCGTACAAAATAGTCTTCAGTTGATAAAGTAATTTTTTTATTAATTCTTCAGTTCATTTTTTACGCATATATTTTTTGAAGCGCCATAGAGTTTTTTTATATGATTTGACGCGTTCCGGGGGCAGTTTAGTCAGGTGTAGTCAGCGTCTTAAATAACATATTATGATTATTTTAAGTTATAACCGTCCAAATAATTATTGTTTGTGCCATAGATATAGTATGTAGAAAGATACACAAAGACATTTCATAGGCGATTCCAAAAACAAAATGCAAATGTGTGGGTGTAATAGTGTTGTGTACACTATGGAATACGCAAAATATCGATAAAAAATTGAGTGTTATTTCTAAGTAATACAATAGAACCTCACTAATCCGTTATACTTTTCACTTATCTCGCACAGGCATTAGTTAAAAAAACCGACCAAGTGCGTGGGTCACGCAAAGAATAGGGTTCCGTTCGTAGTCATGTTATTAGCCTATAACTCCTGAACTAACAAAGTTATCTGATCTGTTATAGTTTTTCTTGAAAGTTTAATTACATAGAATCATGGTTTTTTTAAGATTTTTTGAGCCAGCCGTTTAGCTTTTAGATAAAACTATATTTCTTTAAGTTAGTTCAGTATTTTCATGAAACAGTTCAGCTTATATAGCAGATTTCCACGGCACCAACCGTTTCTTCTTCCCAATTCCCACTGAAAGTGTTCCAGTTCCATTTTTGATTGACTCATGACTTTTTACACATTAGAGAAAGAATGACAACATGATTTAATGCTAAAATAATAAGTCGTTACACATTAAGACTATTTTATTTAAAATACCCACCCTATGCATTGGTGAAAACCGCATCAAAATCCGTTGCGTAGTTTTAAAGATCTATGCTGGGACGGACGGACTTTGTTTTATACTATGTTATGATTTTATGAAATCCAAATAAAAATTTGTCTTATCTAATCTAAAAGACTACCTCGGTGGCACAATATATAATCTAAAATAATCATTCCGAAAAACAGGCGGGAACTTATAACATTATACTTCATTTCGCCATGGTTTATCGATAATCGTGACGTCATCAGGTGGTCAAGCCCTATCGTAAAAAGGCTTTCTTCTATTTTACGTTATCTATCTATATATATAATACGCCAGTGAAGCCGCTTCTCCTCCTAAACTAAGAGTCGCACAGTCAAGTGTGGCACACCGTTGGAAAGGTCGTGGTCTCAAGTGGTGCGATAAGATTAGAAATTTGACAAAAAGTTAATTTGTATGTATGTTTGTCTGTATCTTTCATTCAGAGAAATTATTACTTGCGCAGTTTGCGCTACGGGTTGCTAGTTTAAGATTAATTCTTCATTGTGAATAGGAAATATTACTGCATAATGCAAGGGTAGTCAATGTACTATGATTAGAACTTTATACTTATTTCATAAACACAAGACATAAACAAATATCTGTTATTTAAGAATTGCTGGAAAATTTTGTATTTACCTGTGAAACGTGTAATTATTTGGATTGTCTGCTTTTGTCACATTACAATTACCTAAACAACAAGACACCATGGCTCTTAAATACAGTTTTATTGTAAACAACACAAGGATTCGCTTATTGAGCGAAGTGAGCCGAAGGCGAGCGGAGCTCCCATGGAGCAGGTTAAATGTAAAATGTTCGGATGTTCGTTTCTCAGCAACCTCTTGACCGATAATTAAAATTTTTTCACCTAAATTAATAGCTGATTTCAACTAAGGTCGTGACAAAGCTCAAATATTCAATTTCGATACATAAAAAAAACGCTTCGCTCAATACGAAGCCGCGCACTGTTTACAGCAGCGTAGCTTTACCTAGTATTTTAGAAATCTAATATGCCAGTTAACAAGATAAATGCTCTTTTTGTTATTTGGAAAACTACGGAATATTTTTGGCACTGACACTGACACACATAGATAAAAGTACGTCATCGTCTATCTTTATTACTCATAGGCAATGTTCGAATGATGATGACTTCTCCGGACTTCTCTTTCCCACGCTCTGTAGGTCTATTAAGGGAGCGAAGCGACCGCCATTCCAAGTCTCTGGTTTGTGCTAATACTCTTTTATTTTATTGTAACTCAACTCTTCTTTGTTTATTACATACATATGGTCACGCCTCTTTCCCATAGGGGTAGGCAGAGACTATGGAATTCCACTTGCTACGGTCCTGGCATACTTCTTTCGCTTCTTCCACTTTCATAACTATCTTCATGCACGCTCTCCGGTTCTGGGTGCTCTTGACCTGACCTTTGGTCAAAACATCTCCGATTTGGTCGAAGTACGTTCGCCTAGGTCGACCCTTACCTGCCTGTCCATTCACGCCCGCCTTATGTATCTGTTTCGTCAATCTTCTTTCATCCATCCTTTCTACGTGCCCGAACCATCTAAGCATCCCTTTTTCTATCTTACTCACTACATCTTCTGATACACCGCAAAGTTCTCGTATCTCGCTGTTCCTCAGTTTCTCAATCAATGTCACCCCAGTCATACTTCTCAAATTACCATTCAAAAAAAAACAGAATGTTGTATTGACTTGATCAAACTGTGGCTGTATACGATTTTGCAATCACCTCAAGATGTGCTTATGGTTTTTTTCACTTTTCTGCCCTAGGGCCGAAATGTGTCACTTTCAACCCGCATATCAGGTAAGCAATGACCCAATTTCAGAGCATGAGAGAAGAAAAAAACAAACCGTCGTTCTATGGTCAGGTAGGCCGTAAGTTTTGAGTTTCGCTGTCCACTCTTCGAGCTTCTTTACTACCCAAGAATTACAAAACATGCTGTGTCTATCACCTATCACACCAAGTCTTTAATAGTTCCTAGTTAGCAGCACTGAGCTTGCCCATTTGGGACATACAGAGCTACTGGCGGACAGTGTGTCTCAAACTTATCCCTTCTAGAAAACTGACATGATTATTTGTATACTTACCAAGGTATAAAGGGATCCCACTATGATAATAGGGTCCCAAATTCACCTGCAAATGGTACATGTACCGATCGATGGAGGAGGCTCTGACAATCATAAAAAAACCTGATAAGCGCTGCAATAGGCTCACCACGAGGCAATAAGTGGGCGTATTCGAAGAAACAGGCGTGATTCTATGTAGCAATGAAAGTAAGGTAGAAAAAAAATCGAAGTATTCCAAGACGTTGCCTTAATTGGGATTTAATAGAAATTGTCAGCTGGAACACAATAGGCAATCAGAGTAATTTCATTTGACAGATTATTGTCCTCATACTTCTAATTTTGGTGGGAAGGAAAAAGTTATTACGTATTTGATCGTACACCTGCTCCCAGTATTATTATAGAATACGAAAATACGTTTTCATTTGTAGATACTTTATACTTTTATGTTGTCAAATCAAAAAACTTTATTCACTAAGTTCATTAAATGACGCTTCTTCTTCGTCAGTAAGTACTAGATTTCCAGATTCGCAAAGTAGAGCCTGTGAGAAAGAACCTGGCAATAAAACTTACGGCCACTCTCATTGACCGATCGAGTGAAGCGTCTATATTTCGACAGTGAACAATTTTGCTTTCGTCCGTCTGTCTGTCTGTGTGTTCCGGGCTACCAGCCACAGTTTTTATCCGATCTTCACGAAATTTGGCACAAGTGAAGATTAAGGGGAAAATGGGGTAAATATGGTCAAATAACGTTTTAATGTTTATCAGGGCTACCGGTCCCCTTTATTATCCGATCTTTACGAAACTTGGCACCGTATGACCTTCAATTCCGTGCCCCATCCTAGCCACATACACATAAATCATTCCTTTGAAGAGAAAAATGATTTTCAGTATTATAAAAAGCTATTCTCACACTGACAAAAATCCTATTCAGACGCTCTTCAAGATGAAAAACTATCAACTCATGAAATAACGTCCAAGCAAAAACCGGGCACAATGGACGGAGCTTCGAGATAAACATTTTCTCTGAAATATTAAACCGCACGTAATGCTTTGTGTACACAAAGTTTTTCCACATTCATGTGTACGTGGTAAAATGTCAGCGGCAGAATAAGTACTCGAGATAATGGTTAGAACGTATTACATTTCATTATGCGGAACGAAATGTATCTAAGTGAAATTACACCACTTTCAGAGACAAACAATTTTGTTTACTACATTTATTATGGTATTATGTAAAAAAACACACGCACGACTGACTCAGAAGGTAATTTTGTCGTTAAACTCAAACGTGTAGACAGAGTAGAGGGAGAGAGTAGTTTCACCAGTAACTTCGGAGCTCCAACCTAACAGGGGACGATCTTAAAGCCGTTTTTGGGCACTCTGGGTATATTTATATTTGTCCGAGCCGCGCAGGGCTTGAATTGGCCGTGCCATAGCTGGTGGCATGTAAGATTTTGTTGCCTTTTATCAACATTTCATGGCAAGGTGATAGGGTGAAAAATTATTTTTCAAAATTATAATATAGCTGCTTATTTTATAAAATAAATTTTGGTCATTTTGGTCATTTTGGTCATAACCCACATTCTAGAGTGCCCGTGACAGCAATAGGCTAGCCCCTTACTACGTGGGATATATGTGTGTGTGTGTGTGTATATATTTACCAGAGTCTCATCCGTTAGTCAGTATGTGCATTCAGGCGAGTATAACTTGGGTCTCAGAGTGTTCATCACCGTTTTAACGTGACGCCTCATTCGTATCGGGATTGGCAGAGGCCCTGGATTTTCTATTGCTTTGCAACAATAATTTCATAATTCGCTTCAAAGAATTACAAATATTTTTGTAATTTAAGTTTGCATGTTAATCAGAGTTACGAACTCTTAACTAGACCATATTCTGTGGAATAAATTCTAATAGTGAGTCAACTCGGCGTGTCGGCAAGGAGGGACAGACTATGAGGTGCGATATGAGGGAGCACAGGGCAGCCGCGGTATTGTGCAACTTGCTTACGTACAGGTAAGCCCGTTGATGTGTGTTATTTTAGTATGCACCACATAATAGGAATATACTCGTACTAGCGACGTTGGTTCTTAGTATTTTTTTCAACACGTACAAGAAAAGTTGGAGAAAAATGCCACAGTTTAAAATTTTACTGAAAATTCATGCTTTAAAATATCAACACAAATCGTGACCTCTCAGCTGTCACAAAAATTCTATTCACTTCCTTTCCATTCTTCTCTGGGGAAAATCGTTGCAAATAGCTAACCCTAGTGCGCAGGTGTGAGTTACGTCTTGAAAAGTTATTTCGCGGTTAGTTAGGTCGCACCTACATTCATTGCCGAGCGCCTCCGGTAGAGACTGAAATAATTCCCGGTGGCGCCCGGCGGACTTTGGCCATCCGCGTGGCCACTGCGTGGTGGTCGGGTGTTACTCCGCATCTTTGGGGTCGGGTTTTATCGCGCGTCGGTGAGTGAAGGCGTGCGTGGGGTGCAGCCCCACATCACGCAGCCCTTCTAGCCTGCTTCTGTAAGGACGGTGGGTTGCTAATCCATCGTCCTCAGGCCCCGATCATGGAGGTCGATGGTCCTGGGCATAGTCACGTCTGCGGCGCCCTCGCCGCACACTTCGGAACTCAGCGGGGAGGGTACGCTCCCTCATCCTACCGGCCGCCTCCTTCACGAGCATTACCTGCTCGCAGAAGGAAACGGCCACGTTCCACTGACTCTCGCTAGAGACCATGGCTCGTAGCATGGTCTCCAGCGAGAGCGTATCTACGCCCAGGCCCACAACGAGGGCCCGGCGCTGACTCGCCCATGCTGAGCATTCCACTAACGTGTGGAATGCCGTGTCTACGCCGGAAGTCTCGCAGTGTTGACACGCGGGTGTGACCTCACGATGCATGCGAAACAGATACTCACCGAAGTTTCCGTGCCCGGTGATTATCTGTGTCGCACGATACGTGAGGCCACCGTGCTGCCTCTGCAGCCACTCCTCCATGATCGGTCTCACCGCCGCGATGGTGGTGGTTCCCCACTTTGGTTGCTGAAGGCGCACCTTCCATGTCTCCATGAGATCCTGGCGGAGTTGGGACCGCTGCGCCTCGATTTCTCGAGACGCAGGCCTGTAGTCCCTCTCCAGCGCCTCCTTGTGCCATTGGAACAATGCCGCAAGGGCTCTCGCTTCCAGGTCCGATGCAGGGGTCGCGTCTAGGAGACATGCAGCCTCTAGGGAGTTTGTGCGGTACCCTCTTATTGTTCTGACGGCCAAGGTCCTCAACGATTTGTGTAAAACAGCAGCGTTGTTGGCCGTCAGACTCGGCGCCCATACGGGAGCCCCGTACACGGCCATACTCCGCACGCTCCCCAGGTACAGTCTCCTGCAGGAAGCGTTGGGTCCCTTTAAGTTGGGCATCAGTCGCGAAAGCGCAGCTGTCACCCCCGTCACTTTGGGGACCAAACTTCGGAAGTGTGGTCCGAAGTTCCACCGGCTATCGAGTACGAGCCCCAGATACTTCATTGTGGGCTCGATGCCGATATAATATTCCCCTGCCGATAAAGTATGATAATGAATCCTTTGGATTATCGTAGATAACTGACAGTGTTAATCGGTTCCCGCTTTTTTGAGCGGAGCGCAGCGGAGCTCAATCTTAGGCGACAAGTGTAAATCGTTTGTGTGCCAACTCCTCCGAAACGGCTCGACTGATTTTGACCAAATTTGGTATGCTGGTCGACATCATACCCGGGAGTGCATATCTCTGAAATCATGAAAATAGAGCTGACCACGGTGGAATAATCACCGAAAATGTCCTGGACATCACCGAAAAACCAGATGATTAAATGGTTGCCATGGAAACACGTGCGTCAACAATGAAAATATAATATTTTTTCGTTCGAATAATTAATTTAAGTGTTCGATTCTGATTCTGATATGTAATAAAAACATTTGCTCCGCTCAACATTTGCAATTAGCAGCATGCATTGCATACCTAGTTATAAAGTTAATTAAAACGTGACACCAATCAAGTATAATTTGATCTCGCAGTTTGTCACTGACAGATCATCAATTAAAATTGCTACGACGTAGAAATTCGTAGCACGTGTATCGCTTTTTGTAGCCGTAGCACATGGTGATTCTTGTGCCTTATTATTTGTTAGGGAATGCCTTTGACCTATATCTCCGTAGTGTCGTTTTCCTGTACTTGATTCCTATAAGAAGCTGTTTATTAACTTATGAAGTTGATTTCAATTTATCAAATATAATCAAGATTTTGAAATTCATTTGGCGGTAATGTCAACGAGCTTGTGGCTAACGATGTTATATGGAATCCGCTGTATGACACGTGAAATCCAAAAACAGTACCTAACAATGTAGACGAAAATAATGCTATTGAATTATACTTAACCTACTAATTATACTTATTATATTATTTTATTTCATATTATATTATTTTATGCAAATGTATGTAAATTGAAAAACGCGACGGATGGACAGACAGACAGACAAATTGTCGTATTAAATATATAGATAATATGTAGATATCTAATATCTAATCAATACTCGGCGACAATTTTACTATTTAATTATTTAGGTACTTCAAAGGCCGCATTATCCTTTTTAGAAGCGGTGTTAAGGGGTTTTACGAGTATAATCCTATCCTAGTCATCCGCATTAGACTCTGACAAGTATACCTAAATTACATGGATATTTAAACCAATTGAATACCGATTTGCTGCTTTAGGTGCATACACCTAAAGCAGATAAAAATCGATCTTGATATGTCAAGATGTATGGTTTGCACACACTACAAACCCTTGCGGTGTGCTGTACCCTGTGCCTATTTAGGGGGGTGGGAACAATTTTGCAACTTCTTCAGCGGCCCCCCGAGGCGTGCCCCGTGTGACGGCACTCTCTCTTTCTATATCTCACCAGAAAATCCCTTTCGCGGGTGACGTAATGCAGGTAGGGAGCAGACCCCGACTCTCACACCTGGAGCCATAATCAGATGGAGATGTCTACTGGAGGAGATGTCTACTGTAGACACATTGTGGCTTAGCGGCTTACGCGTGTACGCGTGCCTGTTCCGCGCTGGATATCGGGTGCGAAGCGAGTCATCGCGAGCAAGAGTATTGCTCTCCCTGACTCGCCCCGCACTCTCCTTCTGCGAGACAAGCTCCTTGCAGAAGGACGCAACCGCGGTAGATCTTAGAGGCCCAAGCCAAACTCACGGTAAGTTATGATCGGACAAGGCCCTAGTCATTATACCATTCAATTGATTTACCACCTATTACCAAATAATATACCTATGCATAGCCCTACAGAGAAACACACAAGTTCTATCAAGTATTAGCACAAAGACTATGTATCAGACATAGGACAGTTACTTAATATGAGACAATAAAGCGGGCCAAGACGGCGGCCCGCGAGGAACTCCTGGAGACCCTGCAGCAGAACCCATGGGGGCGCCCGTACCTACAGGTCAGGGAAAAACTCCGACCTAGGGCGCCCCCACTGACTCAGAGTCTCCAGCCGTAGCAGCTGGAGCGGGTCATGGGCTCCCTGTTTCCGACGAGCGCGGAGGAGCACGTCCCTCCGCGCATGGCTCCGTCTCTGCCCGACGCGGATAGCATCAGTGAAGACGACGTACCCGAAGTCAGAGTGGGGGAGCTAGGTGCAGCAGTACTCCGGCTTAAACGCCGGAAAATCACTGCCCCCGGACCCGACGGCATTCCTGGCCGTGCATGGGTCCTGGCCCTCGAAGAACTCGGGCCTCGACTGATGGGGCTCTTTAGCGCATGCCTCGAAAGGGGCCAGTTTCCCATGGTGTGGAGGACGGGGAAACTGGTCCTGATCCGTAAGGCGGGGCGGCCGGTGGACTCACCGTCCGGATACCGGCCGATCGTGTTGCTCGACGAGGTGTGTAAGCTCTTTGAGCGAATTATCGCGGAACGCCTCGTCGAGCATCTCTCGACGGTGGGGCCAGACCTGGCGGACAACCAGTACGGTTTCCGTCGAGGACGCTCCACCGTGAGCGCGATCATGCGCGTCAAGAGCCTGACGAAGGAAGCAGTCTCGCAGGACAAGGTGGTGGTGGCGGTGTCTCTTGACATCGCCAACGCGTTCAACACCTTGCCATGGAGCTGCGTTAGGGAGGCGCTCGTGTATCACGAAACGCCTCTCTACCTCCGTCGTATTGTCGGGGCCTATCTCTCGGAGAGGGCCATAGCTTTCCCCAGCTGGCTCGGGCCAGCTCGGCGAGATGTGTCGTGCGGTGTTCCGCAGAGGTCGGTCCTGGGGCCGCTTCTGTGGAACATCGGCTACGACTGGGTGCTGCGGGGTGCGTTGCCTGAGGGCGTCGGCGTAACGTGCTACGCCGACGATACCCTCGTCACGGCGCGGGGTGCAACGTACCAGGAGGCAGCACTCAAGATCACGACGGGTGTTGCTCAAGTCGTGGGTCGGATACGGCGGCTGGGACTGGAGGTGGCCTTGCACAAGTCCGAGGTTCTGTGTTTTCACAGACCTCGGAACGGTCCACAAACGGTCTGAAGATTCCAGCATAAATGTGGGAGGCGTTAGCATCGGCATCAAGCCCTCGATGAAGTATCTAGGGATCGTACTTGATATCCGATGGAACTTCGGACCACATTTCCGAAGTTTGGTCCCCAAGGTGACACAGGCATCGGTCGCGCTTTCGCGACTGATGCCCAACCTAAAGGGACCCAACGCTTCCTGCAGGAGACTGTACCTGGGGATCGTGCGGAGTATGGCCCTATACGGGGCTCCCGTATGGGCGGCGCGGTTGACGGCCAACAACTCAACGCTCCTTAACAGACCGTTGAGGACCTTGGCCGTCAAAACAATAAGGGGCTACCGCACGATCTCTGGAGAGGCTGCATGTCTCCTAGCCGGGACCCCTCCATGGGACCTGGAAGCGAGAGCCCTTGCGTCATTGTTCCAATGGCGCAAGGAGGCGCTGGAGCGGGACCACAGGCCTGCGTCTCGAGAAATCGATGACCGGCGGTCCCAGCTCCGACAGGATCTCATGGAATCATGGAGGGGTGCGACTTGAGCAACCCAAGTGAGGTGCCACCATCATCGCGGCGGTGAGACCGATCATGGACGATTGGATGCAGAGGCAGCATGGTGACCTCACGTATCGTGCGACGCAGATCGTTACCGGGCATGGATGCTTCGGTAGCTATCTGTTTCGCATTCGTCGTGAGGTCACACCCCGGTGTCAACACTGCGAGGTTTCCGACGACGACACCGCACTCCACACGTTGGTGGAGTGCTCAGCGTGGGCGAGTCAGCGCCGGGACCTCGTAGTGGGTCTGGGCGTGGATACCCTCTCGCTGGAGACCATGCTTCAAGCCATGGTCTCCAGCGGAAGTAGGTGGAACGCGGCCGTGTCCTTCTGCGACCAAGTCGTGCTCGCGAAGGAGGCGGCCGAGAGGGAGAGGGAGCGTACCCTCCCCGCCGAGTTCCGTAGTCAGCGGCGAGGGCGCCGCAGACTCATCTACGCCCAAGACCATCGACCTCCATGATCGGGGCCTGAGGACGGCGGGATCGCCACCCGTCGTCCTTACAGAAGCGGCTAGAAGGGTTGCGTGCTGCGGGGCCTTTGCCCCATAGCACGCAACCAGATTCACTCACTGACGCGGGCTAAAACCCGACCCCAACGCAGAGACCACAGAGGTGGTCAAAGTCCACCGGGCACCACTGGAAATACGTTCTGCTTGTAACCAGAGACGCCCGGCAACGGACGTTAGAGCGGCCGCGGCATAAGGCCTAATAAAAACTAATAAAACGCGGCGGAACTAATAAAAAAAAAAAAAAAAGTTACTTAATATTACTTGACATTAAATTGTAAAATTTTGACATTCATTATGTGCTCTTTATGTGCTTAAACTGAATACACGAAATTTTGATTCTTGAGTTATATCAAAATTAATTGCAACCAAAACCTCCCATGTAATTCTACTGGCAATTCTCGGTAAATGTTAACATGGTATCTATTGGGGTCAGCGTTAGTATTGTGCGAGCGTACAAAGCCTCCTTTATAAATCATGGTACAGGTAATTTCCTACCATTACACTGTTTCTAACAATTTGTATTGTTCCGTGCTGTACGAAAGCAAAAATGGGCCGCAACGAAAATTACTTTACTGTGTTTTGAGACAGTTTTGTGAAGTTTATCACGAACATGACGTAGATATGCATATGAATTAGTTATTTATTGGAAAGCTCTATAGACTCGTAGAATATGGTAGTAAAATCTTATTTATCGTATAAACAGGTACATACTTTTTTATTACATGACGTTTCGATCAGGTTACATGGTACGAGTTATCTGGTCGAAAGAAAGCAAGTGTGTTTCATTTGTGCAATTTGTAAAGGATGGTTGTATTTAATTTATGCTTTCGATTGTCGGTACTTGGTGGAACATATAGTAATACATTATGAAATGACTCACTTGTACAGATATTCCACAATTTTTTAATTATTAGCATTACCAGGTTGTATGGTCAAATCATCAGACAACAAGAGGGATTTATTAATTATATTATATTATTATGTAGCTGTAATTGGACTACTACCTACCTTACTGTGACCTTACCGCTGATATTCATTGGAATATCATAATAAAACAATAAGGTTTATTAGCCCAATAAGATTATAACAGTGACCATTGCCATCATTGCTCGGTTTATCATTTACTTAGGAACGAATATTTACGCCATACCATACTTCAAGGTTGAATTACCGCAACTAATACGTCATAATTGGATGTCCCTAACACTCATTAGAAAAGTCAACGACATACAACTAATTACGCCCGACAGAGGCACATTAATATGGTCCACATTTCAACATTAATTAGATAATCCCTAGTCCCTAGACCATTACCGCTAGACCTTTTAAGGCTTTAACAAACAAAATAGTTCCCAGGAGCGACAATACACATCTTACATACGTATTTTTATTATTTTTAATCCACAGCTACTATGTGTTCATTGCTGTGGCGTTCCTGGTGCGCCTTCTTAAAGGATAACTCCAGAGAGACGGACTTTAGCCAAATATACCTAAAAAAAATAATTCCGGCCGCTATCGAAGGGCAGGTGCTAACCCGCAGCTGACTGAAGGCATGAGTGGGTTAAAATACTGCTGCATACACAACTCTACTGGCACGCTTCAGTATAGTAGGTACGTGGGTAACCAACCCGCTGTCCTCAGGCCCTGATCATGGAGGTAACCAAACTAAGTCACGAAGAATTGAGGGGGTAACTTCATTGTCAACTACTAAAAACACGCAAGAAAAATCACATCTTTATTTCAGCATGGGTATAACAGATTCGTTAATTAGGTACATCTACATATCTCCAATCACTGTCGGCTTCAGGTAAAGCTGGTAAACCTATGGATGTTTCAAGCATTTCGGGAACTTTTTTCAGTGTCTGGTTTCTTTAGCAGCAGCACCGCGTGCAAGACACGATGACTAGAGGGTCTCAGCTGTTGATAAGGTCCCTTAACGTCAATGGATCTAATAATATCGAATTATAAATACTTTTCTTTGTTATGACAAGAACATTCGCAAACAGAGTTTATAGATATGATATGAGAACTGTTTAGAAGGTATAAAGCGCTCGTAAACTTATCAGCCATCAATATTTTATTACAGTAAGATATGAATCTTGCCCTAGTATAACTTTACGTAAGATTACCACAAGCAACTTATTAGGGCATGTAATGATAAATTTTCCTTCTGAGAACTACATTTACTTACGCTTGCTCTTTCGATTGTATAGGTAGATAGCATCAAAAGAAAGGCTTCCGTTCATTATGTATGCTTAGATCTTTAAAACTACCCAACGGATTTTGATGCGGTTTTCACCAATGGATAGAGTGGTTCTTGAAGAAGGTTTTAGGTAACTTGTTAAGCTGGTAAAGCCGTGGGTGTCGACTAGTACTGAATAAAATATCAACATCTCATTTATCCACGTATTAAATTTATCTGATCAAAGAAAGGTGATTTCAAATATCTAATGAAGATAAATTGCTGGATCTTATTTATAGCCTTTATTGTACTACAGTGTGTGATATTTTTAGAACATCAATGAATTTGTGAAACTACTGTGAGAGTCGTATTTGCTATCATTATTTAACTTTCCTTACAACGTGGGCGAACGAGAGACATTTTGACTATTATTTGATGATGAATATAAAATGTAATATGTATGCTTGTGGATACTATAGGACCCTATTGATATTTCCAGAGTCCCATTCAGCTTAATGCATATATAAAATCACGCTTGTTTTCCCTGGAAGTATAAGTAGGATCATGATAAACCATGTGCTCACTTTTAACCAATAAATTTGTTTATTCCTGGTAACGTGGTGGCGAGCCTATTGCCACTTATCAAGAACCTTTATGATTGTCAGAGTCTAGTCTGTTTATCGGCAGGTGCTCCACATGCAGGTGAGATTAGGTTTGAGACTCTAAGATCTTGATGGGAACCCTTTATACCCTTACCTGCACCTGTTTTAAACGTTCGTTTCACTGCCTGATTCACGGCCTGAAACGCCCCGCCCCCCACATACAACGCCATGTACTTTACGCGGAACGTGAAGAAGCACATCACTGGGTCGCCAACTTAAGGACCACTTTTGATAGCAATGTTTGTAGTGAGAGTGCCTTTCAATCGCTAGGCATCCTCGTCTTAGCTTACCATCAGGCGGGAGGCGTCAATTTGGCAAATCTGAAAAAAACAGTTATTTTCATGAAATAAAAACACAAACAATTTAGCTTTACAATGGGAACGAGCAAATAATGCCAAGTCATAGTTTTACGAATAAGTGACGTCACGATAACCTTGGCCTTTACGGTGAATGGTGAGTATAATAAGTCTAATCAACTTCGCTTTTATATGCTAATAGCAAAACTGAATGACAGAATTCGGAACCACTTTGTTACTAACTTTCAAGAACCAGCACACTTTAATAGTAGCTTTTACTATTTACACACAAACACACAAACCGATCACGCATTAGGATATAGGCTATCCGAGAATGTAAAAGCTAACGTATGAAACTATGTGATTTTTTTAATGATGCTATGCTATGTAGCCTAGCAAGTAAGATTAGCTATGAAGATGCACCGCCGCAAAGTATCGATAGTAGGGAAGTAATGTGGCAGCGCAGCGGGCGCTATGAGAACCTGATACCCATAGCACGCATCTATAGCTGCACGCATCCTTCTCTATAAAAACAGCTTTATTATTCTTTTCCACCAGTGCTGTGTTATATGGATAAATTAATATTATTGGTGAATAGCAAACGCATCCATAGCCACGTAGCATAGCACACCGCCAAGGGTAGACCGAGCCGTTGATAACGCCCTCATTTCGCCCGTCACTTAGTCCCATCCCACGTAATAGCAGGCAAGCGTAACAGATGACTCTCCCGAGTTACTCTCATTGCTGAACTTCAATATAAGATTCCGAAGTCGCCACCCTCATCTCAACACCTTCGCTCTAAAGGTTTACATAAACAACACATCCTTCTATAATCCTATAGTGCGGATGTGTCGTCTATACAACGAGCTCCTACACCAATATACGACTAGTAACGAGATAGATGTGTTCTACCAGGGTTCCCTATCGTTTAAGCGCAATACAAAGAAACTTATGTCTAAATAGTAGTTAAATTTTTGGAATTTTTGTTATTTTTTTTGTTTCTATTTGTTTTTTTTATTACAAGTATTTGGTGTCTTTGATTCCACTTTAGGCTATTCATTTCCTACATTATTGGTCATTTTGAGTATACAAGTTTAGGAACTCAATTTGGAACTGAACCTTGTTAAGTTGTATTTTATGAATGTTTGTATTGTTTTCTGTTTTGTGTACCTAAATAAATAAATAAATAAATAAAATAAAGCTTATGGCCGTTTCTGAGTATTTTGAGTAGTATACATATTTTCCAGCACTTTAGAGCCTGGAGATATTAAAATATTTCCCCACACTAAGGGGTAGACGCAAGAAAATAAACCCTATAATTTTCTCTTAGTACTTTGTCAACGTAGAACATATCCATGCAAAGTTTCATGTTTCTAGCACTAACTGTTTAGGAGGAAAGGACAGACGGACGGACAAACATGACGAAACTATGAAGGTTCTGAATCTTGAACTACGGAACCTTACTAAAGCTTTGGTTTCCTAGAGGAGGGGGAGCGTAATAAAACGGTACAGCAGTAAATTGACATCACTAGAATGTTGTCTTTGTAAACAACTTGACTCAGTTACCAGGAGAGCGGTAATTGACACTGTGTTTGATGTGTGAAGCCTGCACGAACAGCTAGTTATAAATAAACTAAAGGCCTGCACAGACGAGGGACTTTTGTCTGTAGGGCTTTCCATCGATATTATGTGTGATATAAATTGTATTGAGTAACGCACACGCATCGCAGTTGTATGTGTACGCCACTACCGTACCTGAGATCCCGGATTCCATTCCCCGGTCGAAACTAATATTTGTTTGATCCACAAATGTTTGTTTCAAAGTTTGTGTATTTTTATGAATATTTAGATTATAAATTATATGTTAGAAAAAGAAAGTTCGACACAAAACGCATACCAACCCGTCTGGCCAGCGTGGTATATATAGGCTGAATTCCTGCCCCACCTCTCTTGGGGAGGGCTATGCCCAGGAGTGGACGTCAATTGGGCTGAGATGATGATGATGATGAACGCACACGAAGGACTAAAATTACCCCATAATTTATATACAGATCTCTATCAACGGACAAAAATACTTATGCATATAAAAAAACCCTCGTCTTTAACCCCTGGAACGTACGACGGCCTTCGAGTGTCTACTAGGCCAGCTCTGCTAACACAATTTCTAGATTATTATTTTTTATGTTAGGCTTTCAGAAAAACGAAGTGAAATGATATCTTTTTGGGTTCCTTATGAGTTAAGATAACTATTTATATCATTGAATAAGCAACTAAAACACATTATATCAAATTTTCGCACTTATTCACTAAACAAACACTTGACCACGTTAGTACAATAAACAATAAACAAAGAAACAATACACTAACCACTTGCGACCTATTTCAACGACCTAAAAAACTCATTTGTTTATCTTTATTGACTATTACTGTCAACAGCCGCCATTCCTGAATGAACTTGTGCAAACGGTAGCGACACAGAGCACGGTAGCGACACAGAGCACGGTAGCGACACAGAGCACGGTAGCGACACAGAGCACGGTAGCGACACAGAGCACGGTAGCGACACAGAGCACGGTAGCGACACAGAGCACGGTAGCGACACAGAGAACGGTAGCGACACAGAGCACGGTAGCGACACAGAGCACGGTAGCGCGCCGGCCATAGAGTAAGGTAATATATAGGAAAACGCCGGCGGCGGTAGCCGGTCGGCTCGCTACCGTTCCGCACAACAACAAAAAAACGTGGCAACTACATGAGATACTCAATTTCATTTTCTTGTTTTGAAATGTTTTACCTATTGTTCTACCATAAATTACTCTTTGTTATCTCACTAGTTTGTATTCCACTAATAAATACTTTATTCCATAAAAATACGCATAGGTGGTAGTTCAGGTACTTAAAATTATTATTTCAGTGTAAATAGTATAATGCATATATCTGGATAGAATTTACAACAAAGTATTTACTCTTAATGACAATTTTAAACAAAAAATCTAAACAATATAATATGTATATCTATTTATTTTTCACGCAATTTACATAGCTACCTAGCAAATAAATTATAGCATGAAACAGCCGAAGGCCGAATATTATTAATATAAAACCCGTTTAAGTCCTTATATAACTAGACTCCAACAAATTTAAAGTGCTTTCGTAACTCGTCAATGACATTAAAAATTAATCAAAACTTTCCGATAAAACGGATTCCCAATTAGTATTGCTACGCCGTAGAATATTCGTAGCACTCCTTTTTGTAGCCACGTCACGTTGTGATTTTGATATTTTTGAAACCTATGAAACTAACCATGATTTTTTTTTGTAGCATTGAATTTTACTCTATCAAAATTTTTATTGGGCGAAGCGAGCCGAAGGCGAGCGGAGCTCTCAACGGGTGACTCAAATTATTTTTCAAACGATTTATGTTAAATTGTTTCTCGGCGAATACTCGGCCGATTTCGGATTTTCTTGCACTCATCAATAGATTACAGAACTATTTAGACTAAATTAATTAAAACTCGCTTCGCTCAAATATATGCTGCAGCGTAACGGTACGTTTCGCGACTGCGGCGACCTAGTTTGATTTCTGTGTGCTAATCTCTGGCAGTTGCTGGCATTTCATTAGTTAATAGTGTCAGATTGCAGCCACAAAATATTATTTAAAAATAAGATCAATTTAACTGTGTATTTTTTAACTTAACTAACTTTTCTTTTTAGGAAGTTCGCCTGGCTTTGACAGCTTTGAAGCAGATATGAAGTAAGTGAGCAGTGGTGCCCTCGCCGGCGCCACAGGAAATACTTCCTGGTGCGTACGACAGGTAATGGACGTAGGAGCAGAAGCGACCATTTAAAAAAAAAAAAAACCAGTAGTGCCTTGGTCTGCTGGTTGAGCGTTCCCCCTAGACAGGAAACAACCGGTTTTCAAGTCCGCTCAAAGGAATCTATATATTTAATACGACAATTTGTCTGTCTGTCTATCTGTCCGTCTGTCGCGTTTTTCAATTTACATAGATTTGCATGAAATATTAAAGTATTCCTTTTTTTTTATATAAATATATTTTTTTTTTTTATATTTGAGGTGATACAAAGTTCGCCGTGATAACTAGTATCATTTATTATTTGTTATATTATTTAAAATCAAATCACTTTCAGTGGTCCATAAATTTTATTGATAACGTGGTGCGTGCAATATTATTGATTGCTACTCTGCTTCTATTGATTGTAGCGTGATGTTATTAGCTTAAATTACTTGCTCACAAACAAGCCATACATATGGGTGATATGTTACACAAATCGGTTGTTAACTTTAGAAGCCTATTCTATGCAAACAAATAATCAAATATTTCCTCTTTATAGCATTTGTAGAAAGTCTACAATGTAAAGAACATAAATCTGTATCTATTCAGTCATTTATATAATGACTTCTGATTTTAACTACAATCCTGTAATACTAAATAATTTATTAAAATACATCTCATCTATATATATATGTTATAAACTAATTAGGAAATCTTTTAAGTTCATTTAATAGTCAAAGTTTAATATTTGCAAGTCACAACATTGCCGCCACCGACGGCGCGCTGTGAAATCCGACCCTTCTAAATCTCTACATAATTGAAATTCAAGAAAGGAATTTTACAAAGTCACTTTGGGGATCAAAAAGTTTGAACCTAAATTTTGTGTGTATTTTTTCACTGTTGTAACGTTATTAAAACTTAGCCAAGGTCAGAGATCAGAATCTTCTCATTACGACTCTTCTTCTATAATCTTTTTTTTTTTTTACCTTAGTTCTCTAACGCCCTCTTCCTTATGGAGAGTGTGATTTACTAGAAATCGTCACGTAACGAAATGTAGTATGTTGAGTATGTATCGAACCTACTATAACTTGGATGAAAGAAACTGAAGAAACTGGATTAACTGGCTCAGTCACAGAGTAGGGAATATTACTACCTGGCACAGTGATCTGCGACACGAATCACACTAAGGGTCGCAGATCACTATGTTACTAATTTATCATAAAGCAAGCTTTAAGCTTGAAGCACACTGGTCCTTCACATACGACGTAAGCCACGCGAGTGTAAAACAGCGACACACTACGTCTTACGACGTCTGACGTTAACATTATGACATATGGGCTATGACCCTTTAAACGTGTATAACAGCGTCGTAGGCGTGGGAACACGCGAATCTGGCGCGGTAACGCGTAAGACATCATGGTAAATGACCAGTGTAGGTACTCACTGCCATACAAATTGTATAGGCCAGATCCTTTTCAGATGTCATAATGCGTGGTGTAGGTATGTCGCATGTGAATGATGAGTTTGACCGTCCCATTATGATAATCTTATTTATTATCTTTTAAAATATATTCAACACACAAAATTACATTTTCTTCTCTTTGGTAATGTGTACCCATGGGAATAATTAATGTAACTACTTTCAAAAATCTAGTATTTAATTCGAACTAACTGTGTAATATTGTTCAATACTAACCCATAAACTAAAGTACTCCAGTGTCGCTTTGACACTTAACTTGTTAAAACCGACAGAATTGTTCAACGCAATCCAATTAAGGTGTAACATCGAATACCATATTCACACACGTCTACAGCAACAATACCTGTAGTCTGAGTCTGACCTAGTTTTCTAAGTACTGACATATTTGTCATGAAATCAATAAAAACAGTAACTAAAATTTAGATAATAGGTATATTTTATTTGATTATATTATATACTTTACTTTTTCGAGGCTTTTGTCCCATATGAAATTAAAAATACTCGTTTAATAACGAGTCTTTTTAATTTCACGCAATATTATGACAGTACAAATGGCAATCTCGTCGCTAAAAGTCATCTCGATTAGGCAACCTTTGTATTGACTAGTGAAAAGAAGTAAATTAAAGAGAAATAAAACTTAGCAAATAATAAAAAAAAGATAAGACGCTTCGACGAGTCACTTGTTTATAGTAAGTACTTGTTTTTAAATTTTTTTTGCTTTGTCAACTATGCGTCCACGTTGCTTGGCTCATTTCATGCTATTACGTAGGTCACACTATAAGTTTTGCGTAACTTAAAAAAGAACATGTTAAAACCAAAATATAAATGTTTATTGCTTTTCAAAATATTCTCCTTTACATTTTAAACATTTTTCAAGCGATCGAACCATTTTTTTAAACAGGAGGACCACAGATCTGAAGGTATGTTTTCTACGTGCTGATTGAACGCTATGACTGCCTCTTCGGAGTTGGTAAAAGTGAAACCTCTCATCAAATCTTTAATTTTGGAGTAAATACAGAAATCACAGGGTGCTAGGTCGGGGCTATGCGCAGGATGGGTGACGAATTGTACTTTTTCGGAAGCTAAAAATGACTTTGTTTTGTTGGCCGTGTGTGAAGAAGCGTTGTCATGATGTAGGAGAACGCGGCTTATGGGTCGTCTTTCACGAACTTTTTCTAACACCCTGGGTAAACAAATGGTAGAATACCACTCGGCATTAACACTCTTTTGATCTTCAAGTGGAATTGTACAGATGGGACTCGTTATTTTTTTACCAACGTTTCTCGCCTGCCTCACTTTTGTTGGCTTGTTCTCATTTTCAAACACCCATTCACAAGATTGCTGTTTTTTTTGGGTTCAAAACAATAAATCCACGTTTCGTCTCCTGTGACAATGTCATAAACAGCATTAGAATGTCCGTGGTCGTACTTCAGTAGCATCTGTGAGCACCATTCCACGCGAGCCCGCTTCTGCTCCGCTGTCAGTTCATGAGGGATCCTACGACAACAAAGTTTCCGAACTTTCAATTCTTCGTGTAAAATTTTCTGGATTTGACTCATACCAATCCCCAATAGTCCTCGAATTGTCTCATAGGTAATCCGCAGATTTTCTTCAATTAACCGCTTAACAGTAGCCACATTATTTTCGTTGACGACAGTTGAAGGCCGCCCTTCACGAAATTCGTCATGTAAAGAAACTCGACCTCTCTCAAATTCAGCAAACCATCGCCTCACGGTGCTCAAACAAGGTGCTTCTCTCCCAAAAGCATTTTGAATACGAGCGGCACAGTCTTGCGGACCGAGAGAACTTTTAAAATCATAAAAAATCATCGCACTAAAATATTTTCGACTTAATTCCATTTTCGTTGCATACGTAGAACTTTGATGTGTGATAAAAAAAATTGACAAATGATTTCCCGCCAATTGTTTTTTTTTTATTACTTGAAGGAACGTTTAAAAAAATATAACATTCGAAATTCAAATAGTTCCGATTAGCTAGAAGTGCAAAACTTTTAGTGTGCCCCATGTTTAAAAGAGTGGCCGTGAGTTTTATTGCCGGGTTCTTTCTCTCAGGCTCTACCCATTGTTTTGCGAATCTGGCAGTAAATTTAGCTAAGTTAAGAAGCAATTTAGACTTTAATTGTAACCTTTCTAACTGACTAACTTTCAAAAGTGTTACCTTGTAATTCACTTGAATAAACATGTTTTTTATTTTCATTGTCATTTTCACAAAATGAAATCATAAAATAAATAAACAACTAAAATGACTAACGGCTGGTTTTGGAATTGAAAATTTTAAGTTGAGCATCCACTGAGTATGCCAAACGACAAAATTCAGGAACAAATTTTGATATTAAAATGCTCAACGGATACTTAACTTCAAATTCTCAATTCAGACACCGACCGTAAGTATTTAAATCTTCTGATAAATTTCTGTTTAGCATAAACCATAGGCACTTAAAAATTCTGTAAAATTTAATTTATCAACAACATATTGCAAGTTGGATGAACTCAGGTATGAGACAATAAAATTTAATTTAAAAAAATATTCATTCTCAAGACTATGAAAAATGTTCTTTAAAGCATGATCATAAAAAAACAGCTGTGACAGAGTACCCTGTTCTCGAGTAGTTGTTCTAAGTTACTTAAGCACTTAAGTGTGCACTCAGACCACGGTATAGGTACTCGTCGTGACCCAGCATTTTTATGCAAGTCTCAAAAAGGCCAAACATAACTGTCAGCGTAAGGCTGTATCATTACTCTATTTAAAAAATAATTCTCCGGTAAACATTTTAGGGAACATATAAAATAAATTTTGTGAAGTTGTCTCATTGCCTGAATAAAAAGAAGCCTAGCACCCAAGGATAATGCAGCTATTATGACAACCTATGTAGTTGGTTGGTAATTGGTCCACCAACAAATAGCTAATAACAACTGGACTCGGAAGAGTAGCGGGTTCGAATCCTACTCAGGTTTAAAAACCTGAGTAGGATTCGAACCCGCTACTCTTCTCTCACTGGAAATCTCACGTAAGTGGCAATTGGCTTGCCACTTACGTTAGACCATTACATACCATTACTAATAGTATATAATTATGTATATTGTAATTCTTATTGTAAATTAAAAAAAAAAAATTTACAGTGATTGGTGAAATGTGGAAGTAATGAACTACCATGTCTACTCCTTCCGGGATAAAGACCAAAATGAATTAGGGGCGATAATTTAACGTTAAACAATTAGCACTGTCCCCACCAGTGGGTATTCTTAGTAAGGAAAATTGGAAGAACCCATTTTATGAGTTTAGAATGAAACAAAGAATAAACAAACTCAGTGAAGCTTCCAAATCTCCGAACAATATGAAATGATCAATCATACTTCAACACCAATAATAATAACATTGTTTCTTAAACGTCTTATTTATCGTAAAAATGGCCGTCATAATCGAACAATGTTTACTGGCACGGTCTTTTAATGGATATTAAAGGAGAATTTCATGAATGAAATAAACATCAAGAATAATTTAGATAAAAGGCGGATGCTTTTGTTGTTCGCGATAATTTCCGTGAGCGTGAAAAACTTTGTGGTGTACAGATAGCATCAATTATTAGTACACACTTCTTAATGTTTCCACATTTTGAGACAGGAAGAGTTTCAATAATATTGACCGAGCGAGTCAAGCGTCTACTTATAAAAAATTGAAATTTTTTTTTCATCGTGAGTTTTTATTTGATTAGGGGGTAAATAAGGTCAAATAACGTTGTAATGTTTTTTCGGGCAAGTGGGCCCATTTATTATCTGATCTCTGACGCAACTTGACATAAGTTTTCTTTTACCTACTAGCAACAATAGTTTTAGCGTGAGTTGCTTTTTGATAGGGGGGGAAATGAGGAGAAAAAAATCACGTTTGTTGTATGGGAGCCCCCTTAGACTTGGTTATATCTACTCGTATCTATGATCATGGATAATTTAGGCGTACTATCTCCTTATTCATGCTTAATGTTCGTAATAAATTCGTAGTGACTTGGTGAAATCTTAAGTGTACTATTCTTAGTTTCCGTTTTTCGTTTCTTGATGTCAAATAAAAGCAGAGCTATTCATAAAATTACTTCGATATAACGTGTCTGGTGGCTTTTTAGGTTACCTAAAAAGCCACCAGACACGTTATATCGACACGCGCTCAGCAAATATCGAACTCAGGTAGGTAGGTACTTGGTAGACGGTGAATCATTTGTCAATGACCTTTTTTTAATATCTTTCAAATTGTACACAAAACACAATAACAAAATTGTTACCATCGATAGGTATAACACACAATATAACCAGTTAAGTATGCTATATCGTGGATATTGTCTACGTGAAACGACAGAATTTATCGATATGAGCTTAGAAGATATAAACATGAGCCGTAATCGTACCGTCAATCTTTTATTACAATTTGTACAATACGAACCTTCTATCTAGATATACTAATATCATAAAGCTGAGAGTGTGTTTATTTGGGTTAACGCGCTAATCTCAAATCTCAATGGTTCGAATTTTAAAATAAATGTGTTGATTAGTCCATGCATTTAGAAAGACTATACAATGATGATGAAAGACATTATAAGCCGCGCGCCACTGGAAAGCCGGGCGCCACTGGAAATACCTACTGCGTGTGAACCAGAGACGCCCAGCAACAGACGTTAGAGCGGCCGGAATGGGCCACGGAATTAAAAAAAAAAACATTATAAAAGTTTGGTGCTAACTGTATTAAGACAGGCGTTTACAAACTCATTTTCGCCCAATTTTAATATTTAACTTCTATATTTTGCTGTCCAGGTCCATAAATAAATCAATTCCTGTCAATTTCAAATCAGGAATTCATTGAATCAATAATCCCGGATAGAATAATATGAATGTATCATTAGATTAATAGTCCTGGATAGCATAATATAATTAATGTAGTTCGAGATTAAAATATTGAAATCAGCCGTTTGTTAACCTTATCTTTGCCACAAGCTCAATATCTTAACTAGAGTGGTGAAAACGGCAATACTAGCAACTTGTTTTTCCGATTGCGAGTATAATTTAATAATATAGTGGAGTATAAAAGTGGTACAAATATATTATAATTATAATTCCCGATTACTGGACGAGACCGCTCGACTATAATGTTACTAGCGAAAAGTGGACTTATAATATAACTCTGTCTACGTCATTGAGTAAACATAATTAATAGCATACTATTTATATGTGTATTACATGTATACACTACATAAAATCTTCGTCATTATTCAGCCAATATTTCATTAACGTTCTAAGAATATCTGAACACTACGACCGTAAATAAATCAGAGCAAGCAATTTCACCGCCATTAGAGACACGTAATCACCTTACTCAATGTTCAGACAAATACGATACACAACTTATTGCAGACTCCAAGCCCTAAGGCGCGGATTTCAAAGGTTTTAGTAGCTTGTACTCAATAACGTTTTATAATAAGAGATTAGATTAAAAAATTTGTGTGCTTTGGAATTTTATTTATAGATTTATTTACAACTAGCTGTTGCCCGCAGCTCCGCTTGCGTGTTACTTTAGATCTACATAACTTTTTTATTTATGAACCGATTGAAAACCAAACCTTAAATGTTAAGTTGAATAAACCACAACGCATTACTGAAAACCGCAACTTCAAATCAAAAATTCAATCGGTTAAGCCGTTTCTGAGATTAGCGTGTTCAAACATTCAGACAAACAGACAAAAGTTCTAAAAAAACATGATTTTGGGTTTTATTGCGTTCATAAAGACACCCTACAACAGTTTCTCTATTATAACTTCTACATACAATATCATCTTAAGATACGAAAATTTGAAATATTATTTATTATCTTGTGTGTGATAGTCCATTGAATTGTATGGCAAGCGATATTGTATCTTAAGATAAAATATTATAGTATCTTAGCCGTGTGCAGCGCCCCTAGTGAACTCCACTGCGGGTGACGTAACCTACGACAAACTTATTATTTGCGGTTGCTACAGTAATCAGGTCTAGGGATCGAACCGCAAAATTAAGTTTGTTTTTTATTGTATATACTTTTCCGAGATAAAAAGTAAGCCAGTAGGTGCCCAGGGTATCAAAGAATAATTATACCAAGTTTCATCGTAATCGAACCGGTAATTATTGCGTGATGCCTGAACAAACAGACAGACAAAAAAACTTTAAATCACATTTTTGGGTTCGGTGTCGGTGTCTAGTAACACCCCCTGCCATTTATTTTTTTCAATTTTCAATGCACAGAATTTTCATTTCTACAGATTAAAATTTATTATAAGTACCTATAGATAGATAAGAATAACAATAATATACATAATTATGTACTAAAAGTATTTACATAATAAAATATCGTTTAAAAAATCCTCCTTGTCATTGCCGACTGGGAAAATTCCCAGAATGCTGGCTGTGTTGCCACGTTGGATGGCGATACTTATTCTTTGGGCCAGAAAATAGCCAGTTTGTTATTTTATTGGTTTGTTGATAACAAGGCCTATCTCCTTGGCGCACAAAGGGGAATAACCCCTATTTTTAAGTCTTTTATTTTTCCACCGACTTCTAAAAAAGAGGATGTTCTTAATTCGACTGTGTTTTTTTAGCTGATTTTGAAATTTCAATTGAAAGCTACTACTTCCCAAGTGGTCTGATTTCAATTTGGACCCATCTACCTATATATTGAATACGACAATTTGTCTGTCTGTCCGTCCGTTGCGTTTTTCAATTATAATTAATAATACATACATTTGCATGAAATATTAAAATTATTTTTTTTTTTTTATGTATTTAAGGCGATACAAAGTTCGCCGGGATAACTAGTTTTTTTTAATTTGATGTCTATCAACTAAGTAAATGCCCTGCTTCAATCCGAGACGTCCAGGACTTCAATTGGCTGTGCCATAGATAATAAGTTTTTGTTGCCTTTCATCAGCATTTCATCGCAAGGCAACGGATTTCAATTTTTTTTTCAATATTACAATATAGCTGCTACTTTTTATTAAATTCATTCGGCAATTTTGGACATAGTTAACCCATTATAAATGTGCCCGGTGACGGCAATAGGCTTGCCCCCTATTCCATGGGACTAAAAATACTGGCAAGTTGTGGGTGTGTAATGCTCTGCCTACCCCTTCGGGGATATAGGCGTGATATGTGTGTGTGTGTGTGTGTTCAATGAGACAACCAGGCTTTGCAGTAAGCCATAAAGTTAAAGTACCTACCTGTCTTATATCACCTAAACGGATTTATGACCCACTTACAGAAAATTAAATACAATTAGGTCAACATTCTATACGATAGGAAAGTCTTTATTTACAATAAGAATTACAATATACAAAATAAACATAATTATAGACTAAAAATATTTACATTACAAAATATCGTTTAAAAAAGCCACCGCGTCATTGCCGACTGGGAAGGTTCCCAGAATGCTGGCTGTGTTGCCACGTTGGATGGCGATACTTATTCTTAGGCCAGAAAATAGCCAGCCTTCTGGTCCTGAGAAGCATCGATTAGGCGTTTATCAATGTCTCTATAAAAGCGGCGAGCACTCGGACCCCATGACCCCAGTGTCTCAACCCCAAACGGCTCAAATATGTAATCACGTGCTAGGTTAGCATATTTACGCCGTTTAAGGCCTTCAGCCGATGCAGCAGCAGCGCCGGCACATCCGGATGTGCTTGGAAGGTGTGAAGGTGCTAAGGTGTCAACGCATGTAGCGTCTCATCATCTATACGATTAAAAAAAAATACCCGCCACCAACCTAGATAGAATTAAAAACCAGCTAAGTACGTGTCGGGCCACGCATAGAATAGGTTTCCGTAGTCACATAATAAGCTCTATATCTCCTGAGCTAACAGAGTTATCGGATCCTTTATAGTTTTCCTTTAAAGTTCATTACATGGACTACGATCACAATTTTTTTCTGATTTTTCGACAGCCGTTTAGATTTTAGAAGGGGAGGGGACGCTCTGTTTTGTGAAAAAAAATGAGCTATAAAGTTAATAATATCTCGCAAACGAATTCTTAAACCAATTTTTATCAAATTAAAATCCTTTCAAATCCGTTCAGGTTTGTCCGACTTCCGAGTAATCAGTGAGTCCGAGTAATCGGTACCTATTCTGAGTAATTGGTGATTATGACCAAAAATATTCCGACGATACCAGAGCCTCATTCCTTTTAAGCCCTTTAAAAAACCTTTAAAAAAAGAACAAATTTAAAAATGGAAGCACAAGAAAGAATCGTATTTTTTTTTCAAACGTTGTCTTTTTCTTTCCGGCTAGCATTTTAATTTTTTCTCAGGTGATACACACTCATTCACGTTTCACGGCTGAATAACAACGATACTCTGTGCACTTAGTAAAAATAATATCTCTATTTCAACTAAGATGAAGATGAAATCTGAAAAAATCACTCTACTGTGAAAAAATGCCTCGTTAAACTATGCTAAGTTATGGAATTGTACACACTTCAGTAATTCCCACGCCGTGAATATTTGTTATATTGATAGAAGCACTCATGTTGAAAAATAACGAGTACTAGTTGTTACCCACGACTCCAGCCGCGTAGCTTATGTCAAGTCAGGTTACAAAGTTCTTGCTTATTGACGTAACTTAGTGTATGTGTAAATAATATTTTGGGTATTATCTGACAATGAGACTCTTACCATTATATTATTAAACAAAGTCCGTCCGTATGTATGCTTACATCTTTATAACTACGGAACAGATTTTGATGCGGTTTTCATTAATGAATAGAGTGTTCTCGGCCAACCGCTAGTATAAAATAAAGTATATTAAATCTACCTATACAATCAGCTGGGGTGGGCCATCACAGGCAATCACGAATGTGTAGTGGGCAAAATCATCTGCAATAGCCTATGAATCTGTGACGGTGAAATGTACTACGATGATCATGGCCCATTCCGCGATTGCCCATCATGACCAATGGTATGGAGGCCGCATAATGCATTAATTACGCCCCTTCTTTGACTTGTCTATGATTCAGCATTCCTGAGAAAAAGAGTCTTGACAGACAGACAACAAATTGACCGTTTTTTTCCTTTTGAGGCACGAACCCTAAAAAACTGAAGAAGTAGAAAACAGTAAACGTGTTTCAATTAAAGTTTTAATGGATAACGGACATAAACTCAACAAATACTTTATTTGGAAATAAATTCACGTATTTTACGTAATAGATACCTACGTAATACGGACGAGCTACTAATACCGTTCCTACGTCAGAAGTCAAAGATAAAACTGTTATTTATATGTCGGTCCCTTTTCCAGCAACGGGTCTATAAATATGTCTCACTCTATGGCGTGACAAACGATCATTGTGCTAACTTACCGGTAGGTTTGTGATTGAACAAATTTCACTTTGAATGAAATGGGTTATTTTATGTGAAATCTTTGTATAATTTGTTGGTATATTGTTGTATAGATCGCTCCGCTACTGTTAACAGCCAATTTCCGAATCGAGCAAACACAAATAAAATGTTATTTACATACGGAAGTTTATGGACTAATGCCTAATGCATGTTTATTACAAGATACATAATATTATAAACATAATAAGGGGCCTGTAAACGTCATACGAGTTTCTGGTAAAAGAAGACGAGACTCCGGAAATTGCAATAGGCTCGCCCCGTATAAATTAAGGTGGTGGTCTTGGCTGCAGAGGCGGCATGGTGATCTCATGTATCGTGCGACGCAGATCGTTACCGGGCATGGATGCTTCGGTAACTATCTGTTTCACATCCATCGTGAGGTCACACCCCATGTCAACACTGCGAGGTTTCCGACGACGACACTGCACTCCACACGTTGGAATGCTCAACGTGGGTGAGTCAGCACCGGGACCTGTCGCTGGAAACCATGCTTCAAAACTTGGTCTCGAGTGCGAGTAGGTGGAACGCGACCGAGAGGGAGAGGGAGCGTACCCTCCCCGCATCATTTACGCCCAGGACCATCGACCTCCATGATCGGAGCCTGAAGACGGCGGGATAGCCACCCGCCGCGCCGTTCTTACAGAAGCAGGCTATCGGGGTCGCGTGCTGCGGGCCCTCAGTGCCACCTATACCTATAATATATGGAGTTAACCCAGTATTCAACAATTCCATAAAAGTATGAGACCAAATAATTGTCAAAATGGGACTAAATTGAAATTGGACCACTCGGAAAGCAGTAGCTTTTATTAAAATCGGACTGTATTTTTTTTTTACTTAAAAAGTGTTTTAAGTAAAGAAAAAAAAACTCTACACTGATGTTGATGATGGTGATGTTGGTTAAAACTTCACCGTAATAAATGTATTACGGTGAAGTTTTAACCAACATCACAGGAATAATGTTATTTAAAGTTTGGAGAAGATACCAGATTCATACGTGTCTTCGAAATTTGTTATGGTATTGTACTAGAAATGTTGACGGCATACCAAGTTGTTGATGAATTAATGTCAGTCAAGTTCTTTTATTTATTTGTTCCATTATAATTAAACGTGAAAAACACTGTCCATTCATTCTCAAGTCAATATCATCATCGTCATCATTATGAGCCCACATCAGCCCACTGCAGGACATTGGCCTCTCCAATGACGCGCCCTTCAATCTTGGGTCATTTTCACCACCCTATCCGACGAATGTCGTCGCTCCACCAAGCTTCGGGCGGCCCACGCTACGCTTCAATAATAAACTGATCTTAACTTTTCAGTTAAAACTCCACACCTTGGTTAATCTGTTGATATTATTTATAACTTTTTACTATATTGTAAACAGGTTAGTTATATTATGTACATATTACTACATATCCTCGGAAACACAAACAGTGCCCGATACGATAAAATGTGGTCCAAGTTACAAAATATTTCTTCTAAATTTTATTTTAGTTATTCTACACCTGCAACCTATATTTCCTATACCTATACCTCTATCACCGAACGGGTAGCCAGATGTAAATTACCCACTTACTAGGAGGCAAGCCGATTGCCGTTACCGACCACCGTAGACGGTACAAAGACTTCAAACTACGGAAATGGGACCACAGTTTTCGGAATGGGACCAAATCAAAATTGCTTCACCCAGTCCGTAACAAACATAAAAAAAACATACAGTCGAATTGAAAAAAAAATCCCCCTTTTTTGGATGTCGGTTGAAAATCAATCACCATTATACATATAAACCAAACCAAATTCCAACTGCCGGAACCTATAATACACTTTATAACTATACAGGATGTTTCATAAGGGTTATATCAACCCGAAGACACCCCCATCAGCTGGTCGACCAGAACCCGTTTCGATATGTGTCGACCGCCAAACAAGAAAAAAAAATCAGCCAAACAATGATATAACCCTTATGTAACATTCTGTATAACCTAATCTCTGCAGTCCAGACTTTTGTTAAGTATATGTATTTAATTATAGAACTGAAAATATTAACATAATTATACGTTGTAGCTACTTTTGTCATCATCATCATTGGTACAACAATTATACCATTGTGGCTTATGGTGTATGCGCAGATGGCAGAAACTGGTAGAAGAGACTAGAATCACCTTATCGTAGTAGTTCGTTGATCTGAATTAAAAGTTGGAATGAATTCAAAGAGCGACCTTCATCATATATTAAGTCGTCATTACCATTTGACTGCCCCGGTGACGCAGTGCCACTAACTGCCATCCCTGATGTCCCAGGTTCAATTTCGGGTTGAATCAAATATTTGTGTGATAGCAAATGTTTGTTTCGGAGTTTGAGTATTTTTTTTTAGAAATATTATGTAAGTCTGTTTATCAGTCGTCAAGATCCTATAACCTATAATACAAGCTGAGTTTGGACAAGAATACAAGCTTTTTTTTTTTTTTTTAATTCCGGCTCTAATGTCCGTTGCCGGGCGTCTCTGGTTACAAGCAGAACGTATTTCCAGTGGCGCCTGGCGGACTTTGACCACCTCTGTGGTCTCTGCGGGGGTTAGGTCGGGATGAGAATCCCGCGTCATTGGGGTAGGGATTTATCCCGCGTCAGTGAGTGAATCTGGTTGCGTGCTATGGGGCAAAGGCCCCGCAGCACGCAACCCTTCTAGCGTGCTTCTGTAAGGACGGTGGGTGGCGATCCCGCGTCCTCAGGCCCCGATCATGGAGGTCGATGGTCTTGGACGTAGATGAGTCTGCGGCGCCCTCGCCGCTGACTACGGAACTCGGCGGGAAGGGTACGCTCCCTCTCCCTCTCGGCCGCCTCCTTCGCGAGCTTGACTTGCTCGCAGAAGGACACGGCCGCGTTCCACCTACTCGCACTGGAGACCATGGCTTGGAGCATGGTTTCCAGCGAGAGGATATCCACGCCCAGACCCACTACGAGGTCCCGGCGCTGACTCGCCTACGCTGAGCTCTCCACCAACGTGTGGAGTGCGGTGTCGTCGTCGGAAACCTCGCAGTGTTGACACTGGGGTGTGACCTCACGATGGATGCGAAACAGATAGCTACCGAAGCATCCATGCCCGGTAACGATCTGCATCGCACGATACGTGAGGTCACCATGCTGCCTCTGCAGCCAATCGTCCATGATCGGTCTCACCGCCGCGATGATGGTGGTACCCCACCTGGTTGCTCAAGTCGCACCCTCCATGACTCCATGAGATCCTGGTGGAGTTGGGACCGCTGGTCCTCGATTTCTCGAGACGTAGGCTTGTGGTCCCGCTCCAGCGCCTCCTTGCGCCATTGGAACAATGACGTAAGGGCTTCCAGGTCCCATGGAGAGGTCCCGGCTAGGAGACATGCAGCCTCTCCGGAGATCGTGCGGTACCCTCTTATTGTTTTGACGGCCAAGGTCCTCAACGGTCTATTAAGGAGCGTTGAGTTGTTGGCCGTCAACCGCGCCGCCCATACGGGAGCCCCGTATAGGGCCAAGAATACAAGCTTAGCTAGAATCAGATGACGTTGTGTGAGAATGTCCAAACATATTTATTGATTTATTACTATCAACATAAGTGTGACCAGTGTACGTATTTTCTTTATTACTCTAAGTATGCCTTATATTTGCTTTCCGACACTTCCTCTTTTATAACTTAATAATTGTATCAGGTATTAAATAATTATCGTTAAAAACAAGATCTTCATAATATTATAACCATATGTTATCGCCGTATCTTATCAATCCACTTGTGTCGCTTGTCTTGCACCACGCACCGCATACCAATCAGTTATCTCCGAAAAAATATCGCAGACCATCACCGCGAACGTAGGATGAAACTAGTGTATTTTTGAACAGAAAGTACCTACTTATAAGATGGTAAATTAGAATCAGTGGATATAATGAAGACTCCGTGTATACTGCCTGGATGTTCCTTTATCGTAAGTAGATACGGTCAAATTGTTATTATCACGTGTTGTGTTGTTTTTATTTGAATGTTGGTAGTGCATTCTTCTGATAAGATAGACGTGAAATGACCAACTTCTAGTGAACACAATTCTGTTATAAATATTATAAATAACCTACGTTGTAAATCATAATAAAAATTGCTTGACAGAAACATGCCCATACAAGAATACAATACTAGTACAGGGTCGCGAGGCTAAAGCAAGGTTTTGCATTTGTGTGAGTGACCGTGGAAAGAAGAGTAAAAACTCTTTTTGTAGCTGTGTGTACAACACATGTGTGTGTAAAAGAGGTCACGTACACTGCACTCACTCAAATGCAAAGCTCCGCTTACGCCTCGCGACGTACTGTACTGATTCCCCATCCCATACTTAATCTTACGAGTATTTTTCTATCGTCTAATCATCATTTCAGCCCATTTGACGCCCACTGTAGCTGGGCATATGGGGGGAGGCCCCAAAGAGAGGGGAATTCAGGTTTGGTATAGGGTTTAGTGTCGAGTTTTCCTTCCATTATAATACACGTTAAATTCCCAATAAGTACAGTCGTTAGCGTACTCGTAAAATGTACTGTTATATTTTAAATGTTCCCAGAACTGTCTTTGTTATAAAGTTTTAAGACCACTACTTAAAATTCCCATGTGGTTAGTCTATCATAGACAAATTGGCTTTCCTTTAAAACGACTATTGTAATTACAAAGTTGGGAACCTCCACTTTAGAGTAATAAAGCTGGGAAATTTTGGTGTTGTTATTTCAAAAGCTAATATTATTTCAACACACCCTATTTAACAAAATAATAATAAACTTTGTTAGTAGCTGATCATGAACCCTTTGCATAATATTATTGGGTTCAGGGATATTTTATTATTTCAAGTTCATTTGAATACTCGAAATAATAAAGGTGGTGGCGATGACATTTAGTGTAAAATTGCTATTAAGGTTTATCTCTTGTACTTTGCAATATATAATAATTAATCTAGTCTTTAATATGTAAACAATCTAGAATAATAAGTCTGCAATCTGAATAATACGAATGATTAATGGTATAAAAGCTTTCCATTCAAAACTATATTTACTAAAAAGTATAATGGAAGATTGTAGAGTATAATAATTTAGTTCTCAAACGAAATTATGATAATATATAGCAATAATTGGATGTTGTTGGTAGTTGTCATCGTAGCTTAGTTGGGTAGAGCATTCCCCTGTAAGGGAAATACCGTGGGTTGGAGTTCAGCCGAGATTTCAGTTTTTGTGATTTATTTATAATTTCTATCTTAATATTTTAAATAAATTTCTCATAAATCAACTGCTTTAACTATGTAGTTACAACTCGTAGGTTTCATACATTTACGGTAACGTATTCTAAAGATTCAACGCGTGTAAGCACAACATTAAACCAACATTGCGTTGAATATATCAGGGAAAGTAATAATACATTAACGCGATTGTTTGCGGCTAGCGATGCACGGACAAAACCATTGTACGCACTGTGGTCGCACAAGTAAACAAACGGAACAGCGAATGTTTCCTAAAAACACACACAAACAACGTGCATCGCACGATGCCTTGGGGTGCTTTTACTGTCATGCATGTTTCCAACAGTGCGGGTCCGCGTGCATGTCCATGTGCAACACAACGCCATGTAGTCAAACTAAGTAGATCTTGTAATAATATATGGCAACTATTTATTATAAATACCTAACTTATAAGTACAAATAGGTGCTTATGTCGAAAGCTCTCAGGTCTTTACCCCAAAGGGGTAACTATATCATAGACCACGGATCCCGTGGGTACACATACATGCGGTTTTTCTCCAGCGGGTCGCTATGGTAACGATATTGGTCGCGAAATGATTTGACACTGAACAAGCATGAGGACCAGACCTCGCATGCGGTTGGAAACAAGCATGACAGAAAACAAAGATTGGACACTGGCTATGCGTGTGTATGTAAACGTATTCCGTCTTGTTGCGTACGCGACAAGCCAGCCATGTAAGAGCAAGCGCATAATATATGACACGCGTAATGGTAGTGGTGTGACAGATTTAGATGTATGAATGAAGCTTTTGTTCTGTTCGGTCTACTTACTCATGTGCTGTGGTTATCGTCCACAACATGTCCTCTATTTGTACATAATGTTATACATGGTCCGTCATGATCTGATTATACATTATTATGGTATAGGGTTCGAACACATCTAGGTTAATTAACTTTAATTTAAACATTGTTATATATCAATAACGAGCGGTTCGTTTCGACTTTGCATGGGGTATTCTAGATCAAAATAGGTATAGCTTTACGTTACTCTGCAAGAAAGGTGCAATAAAATTCAACTGTGCGGTCGGAGGAACCCCGGTCAGTAACAAAGTTCCTAAAGGTAGACTTTCGAACCAAGCGTCTATAGCGTCAGTGGCGCCGCGATAGTGACGCCGCGACAGAGTGACAGATAGATGTTCCGTACAAACGTATGAAATTTCAAGCAACGACTTTCAAGCTCAGCGACACTAACGCGGCGTCAGTGACGTCACAGTGCCGCTGTGCGCTGTGTTGTCAGACACCCGCGTCAGTCGCTATAGACGCTGCGTCTGTGACGCTTAGTTCGAAAGTCTACCTTTAGGCAACTGCAGCGCAACTCTACCTGAGTTTAGATTACCTTTCGTTTTACTAACGACGCCGACGCTAAATTTCAAATCCTAAGTCGCGTCAGAGAACTTCGTTCCAAAAAATCATGAAAGGAGGTTTTTGTTGGTGCATCATACTCTAGCGTGATGACTATCTTTCATATAACTAAACCGCTGAGCATTCCTGTTTATAAATAATTTTACAATATGAAGCGCAAAAACGATACTTTTGGACCGATTCTGGACCAGTCGTTGAACCCTTTCCAGGAAGAACATTCTATCAACTGACCAAAACTCCAAGAGCCAAGGACCTTGAAACTTGCGATCACATTATTAATGTGCGACTTACTGCGTCGATCATCATAATAAATAAATACATAGCTTTATTATCTCTTACACAATGAACCTCATATTCCTTTCAATTTTTTCATAATATGGTGTGCTTATTTTATTTGTTAGTTATGTTAGTTTTGTTAGGTGTAAGAGCCGCCTTGTGCGGTAAAAGCCTGCTCCAAACTATTCCAGGCTAATCTATCTTGTGCCAGTCTGGGCCACAGCTTTCCGGCCACCTGTGCAATATCATCACTCCATCGTTTGAATGGTCGTCCCTTCCTTCTTTTTTTTTATATTGGGTACCAATTACAAACAATTATTAACAAAAATTAATAGAGTAAAGTAAGCAAACTTCATGCTTAGATAAAAAATATACATCCCTATTTGTATCTTAGTAATAACATCTTTCGTCACATTGCAACGAACTCATATCAAACTGTTCCGCATTGGGCCGACTATTAAGGTAAATGCCCTATTTATGTTATATTGCAGTTGTTTATTATGATACTATAAATCATATGAAATGTAAAACTAAATAATAATTATATTTTTTATGTTACAAACAATAAATATTTTTACACTCAAAAGTGTTTATTCTTTATTATCATTGATTCTTTTTTTACAAAATGCTCAACTGCTATTAGTATTTTTGTTTTTTTTATTTGTTGTGTAGTAAATACGCAATCATCATTCTTCTTCGTCTTTTTTTAAAAACGTAGCTTCATCGATGATTCTTCGCCAATGTCAAGGTAATACTCGATTTTTCCCGCACAGAAGAACTAGTTCGCGGTGAGGGACAAAGAAACGTTGTTCGGTATTGCAATTGAGCGTTTGGGCCTGGATTTGCCCAGCACCAAAGGTAACCTAAAAGGCAGCCACGCGCTCCGCAAAAATCCAAGTCCTCCAAACATCCTTACCTATACGCGGGGTACATGACAGATGACAGACGAACGCGGCAACGTCTCTGGACAAGTATACATACCGTGCCCGGCAAGAGATATACAATATATATTAATTCACTTTACTTGATTGTGTAACTAAACCTCGCCTCGAAATAAATAGGTAGATAAGGTACTCATCACACTAACTACAAATGTCGGTCGACGTTCTCACAATTATTAAGGTTAACGACCAAAATATGACGTTTCAATTAACTTCACAACTCAGTGGGTTAGGCTGTCTATATCTGCCGACTATTTTTAGTCGAGCGACTATAATACTCGCAATAACGTGTTAAGTAATGGCAATTGCAATGAAACGTAATTGTTTGATGTCTCTGATGTACAGATCAAGAGAGAGAGTCTGTTAAGATCAGTGCAGAGAGCTACTAAATACTAAGTTCTTTCTAAGTAGGTTGTGTTCTATACACCGTGAAGTAACGCCGTTTACAAAAAAAAAAGTTTTGGACTCAGTTTCAATAACATAACCGACTGTGGAACCACTTTGAAAACTAAACACAAGTTTTGTGTATAAAATTCTTTAAATTATTGATGTAGTTTCTTTTTAAAATTCCGCGGCCCGAGACCGCTGCAGCCTACGTCTATTGCCAAGCGCCTCTGGATAGCACTAGGAAGATATTTTAAGGCAGTCAGCTACCACGAATACTCATTTGATGTTTATAGACTACATCAATTTTAAGATGTTTGTTAAAAAATGTGTTTGTTTTTAAAGTGATACTTAAAGTCGGTTCTGCTATCGAAACTGAATTCAAAATTTTTTTTTTAAACGGTGATACTTCACGGTGTATAGTAACAGTGTAACAACATTCATTGTTCTTGCTTTGTTGTAATTAATACATAAACAGAACTTGATTGTGATAATTACAAAATACGATTACCTATTCGTACTAATATTCTGATCGGAGGCGAAGCAATATTATGGAACAGTTGAAAGTTTTTGTTCTATCTGTATAGCAAGTTCAATAAAGTGTTATCATTCAACAGTTTAGATAAATAATAACAAGGAATTGTTATATAGATAGTTATTTATGTTACTACAATATAAATCGCGTCTTATAAATCAGTTAAGGTGTAGCTTACCTAATTGTCTACAACAATATTCTGCGAATATTTGAAACCGTGGTGAACAGTTTGTTAACAAAGGTCTACGTGTGCTATCATTTTGCGTGACTTTATTTTTTTGTTGTCTAAAATATCCGTACATTTTCGTTTTGTTTCGACCTTGTTGTGTGGTTCAATATAAATGTCAGTACGTTTTGGTGTTTCGCAAAATAAATACTGATAGTGTATGCGGGTATAATGTACGGGTTACTAAAGCGTCGAGGACTCGAGGTAACTATCATTTATTTTCAACAAAATTCCAAAAAAAAAGTGTAGGTTCTCAATTCGACTGCATGTTTTTTTTCATGTTTGTTACCTCATATCTCTTGACTGGGTGAAACGATTTTGATTTTTTTTTTAATGAAGTTACTACTTCTCAATTGGTCCCATTTCAATTTGGTCTCATTCAGATAATTATTTGGTCTCGTTTCGGTAATTTGAAGTCGATTGTTGTGTCTATTTTTGACGTGAATGTTTATATGAAATTCATTTAATTAGGGTATACCGAGATGCATTGCACATATACTCGTATATTTTGCGACTAGTTGTGTTGGTCCCAGTCCCATGTATGTTGTGTTACAGTTACCGAATACTAAATATATACGATAAATCCCGACTAAACCCTAGACAGAGGCCACACCGGTGGCCAAAATCCGCCGGGCGCCACTGGAAATTCTTTGTGTGCTAACCAGAGGCAGTCGGCATTGGACATAGGAGCAGCCGTGGAATAAAAAAAAGTACCTAATTATAAAATTTATCGAGGAAAAGATTCAAAATTTTGATCAGGTTATTGATAGTCTATGTAATATCAGTATTCATTCAGCTTTCACTATTCTTCGATTTTGTCTTTTCGTACCCAAATTTACATATGACCTCCGTTCAGGACAATTTTGGAAAAATGTAGAAATTTTGGGCAGACTAGACAACTTAATACAAAATTGTTTGTGTAAAATTTAAAATGTAAATATTAATGACCGGGCCTGGGTTCAAGCGTTTCTTCCAGTTCGCTTGGGCGGGCTAGGCTATTCGTAGAGTCACAGATGTCAGTCTTCCAGCATTTCTGTCGTCGGTCCATAGCACCGAAGAATTAGTCAGGAAAATTTTGTCAAATACACTGATTGATTCCGAGGTGCAATGCAAGACCGATGCCATAAATGCTTGGAGGATGTCTTGCCCCGACACTGACCTGCCCTCACGCCTAGGCTCACTGCGACTGTGGGATTCGCCGCTCTGTAAATTGAGAATTAATACACTAATTGACACTTCTGTCAATATTTCAGAGCGTGCACGCCTACTAGCTGTTGGATAATGGGAGTCAGGGTTATGGATCCAGGCGCTCCCATCGCCCAACATCGGTACAATGTTGGACGACACAACCTTCCGCATTGCAACTTGCCTTCGGCTGGGTACACCTTGTGTATCCCAGCATCATTGCACCTGTGGAGTAGCCGTCGATAATCTGGGACACCATGGCCTTTCTTGTAGCAGAAGCGCAGGTCGTATACCTCGGCACGCTATTCTAAACGACATAATTCGTAGGGCTCTTTCCACCGCAGGTCTTCCGGCCGTACGTGAACCAAATGCACGACGCGATGGAAAGAGACCAGACGGTATGTCGTTGTTACCGTGGAAGATGGGAAGGCCTTTGGTGTGGGACGCTACATGCGTTGACACCTTAGCACGTTCACACCTTCCAAGCACATCCGGATGTGCCGGCGCTGCTGCTGCATCGGCTGAAGGCCTTAACAGGCGTAAATATGCTAACCTAGCAGGTGATTACATATTTGAGCCGTTTGGGGTTGAGACACTGGGGTCATGGGGTCCGAGTGCTCGCTGCCTTTATAGAGACATTGCTAAATGCCTAATCGATGCTTCTCAGGACCAGAAGGTTGGCTATTTTCTGGCCCAAAGAATAAGTATCGCCATCCAACGTGGCAACACAGCCAGCATTCTGGAAACCTTCCCAGTCGGCAACGACGCGGAGGGTTTTTTAAACGATATTTTGTAATGTAAATATTTTTAGTTCATAATTATTTATATTTTGTATATTGTAATTATAAAATCAATACCACTCTGTAATCCAAACCCAAATTCTAACAGTCAGAATCAATGTTCCTAGATAATATAGTTCACTCTATTCATTGGTGAAAATCGCTTAAAAATCGGTGCAGATATTTTTGAGTTTATCGCGAACATACGTGTCGGAGGACTTTGTTTTATAATATATAGTGATTTCTACAAGTTTTACTAGGTACCCGACAATGCAAATAACACATTTATCTTACATGAGTCTTGTAGTAACCTAAATATTAATTTTAAAACTTGATAATTTTCATCTGAAGATTGTAAAATCACGCTGCTATGTTAGCTAAATATTAAAAACTCTTAATCCTTACAATTTTATGCTATTATTTGATAATAAATTTTAATTATTACAAACTACTTATACAAAAACGTGTTCAAACATCAAGAACTTGAATTATCAAGGAAAACAAGTTAAATATTAACGCAAGAAGAAGAATAGTTATAATAATAAATTATTGCAAAGATTTTACGTAAATACATACTTCTTCCGCTTGCGTTCTGAGGTTACCCTTTGAGGGCGCGCCTGGGAAAGCCGACAATGTACGCTTCGAAGTTTTCTTGCTCCCACGTAATAGAGAGTTAAGCTATTGGGCGTTTTCACATTGCACGATAACGATATCGTCCATAATATCGTGACGATATCGTCCCTGTAACGTGGGAGCAATATGAAAACGCCCATTGTCATTACCAGGCACCATTCTGTAATCCAAGCCAGTCCCAATATACCAACATTCTCAGTCTGTTAAAAACATGTCTGTAAAATAAAAACAAGGAGAAAACTCATTAAAAATCACTTATTGCTTTACGGATTTTTATGAAGTTCGATAAGCCGATAGTTTAAAACCCTGGATAGATGTTGGATTACTACAAAATTGGTTCTTGTTCGAAACAGATACGAGTAAACTACGTATACAAAACTTTATAAATCCTAAAACATTTTGACTTTTTTGCAATTTTATGAAAAGTACACTCTTTTATAGAATTCACATTCATTTAAACAACAATACATTATATAAAGTAATACATTTAGAGAAAAACAAATAAAGGAAATTAGTTCCAATCATTTGAAAAATTGAGCTGAAAATACTTGTGATATCAAACGCTATTCGACACTGACTCGCAGCTACATTCATTGAAACTCTTATCGCGATAACAGTTTTATACTCAGGATAAGTAGACTGGCCAGTCAGGATATCTCGGGCCTCAGTGCTGGGGGAACGTACACTCAATCCGCATTATTCTTAATTGGCTGACACATCCGCGAGAGATATGGTAAATATATATTTTTTAAAGTTGTGTTATGTTGAACAAATTGGTGCAATTACCTGGCATTTTGGAGAAAGTACGGTTGAATTTGTGTCGGGTTTTATTTCTAAACTGTGAAGTGTAATGAAATTTAAAATATTCAATACATCAATGAATGATTATTCGAAAAATAAATTGTGTAACTTAATAATTTGATAGCTGGTACTCATACATACTATGTATAAGTACCCAGCTATCGCTAATCGTTATCGTTAGTTGATATAAAAAAATTAAATGCATTTAATACCTACTAGGCGCTTTTCTAAATAGAATGGTACTATATTTTCATGATAATTTTGAATACTTGACATACATTTTCAACCGACTTCCAAAAAAGGAGGAGGTTCTCAATTCGACTGTATGTTTTTTTTTAATGTTTGTTATCTCATATCTTCGGATTTCGGTAATTTGAAGTCAGTTGTTGTGTCAATTTTTGACGTGTATTTTTTGATACGTCAGTTGGATGTAAAGATACACGGTTGATACTTTGACCCGTGGTTCAATAAGAACACAATCTTTTAGTTTTATTTTGTCAAACGACAGATGTGGTCCTGTCTCTTCAAGTGAAGTTATTTAGCCGTACATGTGCGTGATGCAGTGACTCGTTAAAACAACATTATGATCGTTTAGGCTGCAACTTTTATTGCAAATACTTTACAATATAATGTTGTATTATCAAGCGTCCGATTGGGACGTCCGTAAACATAATATTGCAATAGTGCCAAAATATCGGAAGAAAATACACAGCAAAAAACTTATCACCCCTCAATTTATAAACACCAGATAAACATTTTTGACAGCAAATATTTTTTTCCCTGCAAATAGAAAAAATATTTAACAATCCTCGTACATATTAGAAATAATTAAAAAATATACATACATCAATTAGTGTACATATTGTATCCGACTTGTATAGGTTAGGTTAGCTTAGTATTTTTAAGCGTCTGTTCCGTTTCCGTCAACGCATTGTCGGTAGACGTATAAGCGGCAACTTCGCGCGCGCCGTATACCACCTGTATTTAGACGGTACTGCTTACGTTCTGCTTGTAACCAGAGACGCCTGGCCTCCCAAATAGCTATTATTTCGATAGGCTTAATTTTAAAATTCAATATAACACAACACAACCGCTCTGTAGATACTGATCGTAGACACTGACTAGACGCTTAATGTGGTAGGTCTAATTCGACGGAATAGACGCGGCCGATGATACGCTCGACGTATTTTCCGTCAGATATGAACCGACCCTAAATAGTACCCTTAGAAAAATATAAATAATCTTTAGGTGTCAACAAGACGATTTATATTACTATTGATAGTACTTCTCCGGTACTGGTAAAACGGTATTCAACTCAAATTGCTATTGTTGGATATGGGCAGATATGCCCCACGGTGCTTATTATTTCTATTGAGTAAGTATAATATACTAGTGCACTCTCGCAATATTATTCGCCTGTTAAAAATCTTCTTATGATACTTGGTACACAATTGGTTAGAAACATTAATCGGCTCAACGCACGCAACGTTTCAAGAGGAATTAATGTTCTCCATTTGCTGGACCGACCTTGATAAAACGGAGCTAGTTTAAGATTCTGAGCAAATCTTCTTCTCATTCGTTACACTTTTAACAGAGTGGTCGTATTCATTGTTACGAGATTTAGTTTCTCGATATTTTGTCTGCAGTATTTTTTTTCTTTTACCCACTGTTTTTTTTAAGAATATGTACTAGTAATCGCAAATACGATCTACTAGAATTCCCGTTAACCCCTCCAACTGAGCTTAAAGCGCTTGTGTTAGGACTGGGTTCACGTCAGTAGTGTCACAGATAATACGAGTATAATATAATAGTGTGGTCGCCGGGGATAGTACTAGTCTAACCCCTAAGCCAACAGGCTACGGGCGGTTCATGATTCACACTGATAAGTAAGTACCTAATTTGTTCTGAAACAGTTTTGTAATTACAGAGGCAATTGGAAAAGAGTAGCCTTGAGAATACTTACTACCATTTTTTTATTCTGACAATTGGCAATGAGTCCAATCCTCATCATTCTCATGGGCACGCAACCCTTCTGCCTGCTTCTGAGAGAACAGTGGATTGCTAGCACGCCCTGATCATTGATTTCAGTGTTCCTTTTATACGCGTATATTGGACGTAGGATATGCCTCTGTTAACATCTTCGGGGTAGCAGGCGTGTTTGTTTATGTCTCTAAAAACTTATTAAATGTGTAAATGTACATGTCTACTTTATCTATTTCTAATCTTCGCTATGCTTTCCCAAGAAGCGCTCGAGTAACTTCAAGTGTAACAAGTGTCTTTAGGTCAACCTAACATACCGTCAGACAAATCACGTGTAAGTCGAGCAATTCTCGTGTAATTCTCAACCTGACTACGGTTTTTTGAAAAAAAAAACTATCTATGTGCCCAGTTGACGTCAACTTAAAAGTGATTTATTTAAGTTTCGCTATCTGAACACACGTAATAATATTGATGTGTCCAGATGACGAAAGAATACGGTGTTCTACAGTTGATTTTCACCAATTGACCACACGTGTGTCGAGTTCTTCGTGTCCAGTTAGTGACTAACCCACCAAAACATGTTTTTTACTTATAATTTACTTATCATTGCTATTTCATTTATTAGTTCATACACGGAAAGCGCAGGGTGCCGATAAGATTTATGCCAATATTGCACGTATTGTAACACCTGACTTCGCAATTGCTTTTGTAACATAAAGTAGTCGGTATACAGAATGTTACATGTAAAACAAAGAGTAATGAGCGGCTTCTGCTTGATGCCATAAACGTATCCTCCTAATTCTACCAAGGATCCTATCAACATCTTGGTGTCTACTGCTCTAAACTTGCATAGTTGGGACGAACCAGCAGTAAATTACTATATATTTGTTCTCTTAGAAGCAGGCAGAAGGGTTGCGTGCTGTATGGTTTCAGCCCACATACGCCTTAACTCACCGACGCGGGATAAAACCCGATCCCAAAGATAACACCCAACGCACCCCACGAACATTACAGAAGGAAAACTCGTTACATTACCCTGTACCTATATTTTCGCATCTGAGATAAAAAGTAACCTATGTCCGTCGGGGACAATATGGCTACATATTAGAGAACGAATGTTTAAAACTGAATCAATAGTTATGGAACCTATTAAATGCAAATAAAGAAACAATCAAATCTTTCCTATATTAGTACCTACAGATATAATCCTTTTTGAACCCACAAAACCTTGAATTACCTAATGCTTTATTATCCTCTTTCCTTTACTGGGTATTTACATCGGCACTGTTATGATCATACCCAATTTGGTTAGGGGGGAAAACACAACAGACAGTGGATTTTAAACAAAACACATAATACTGTCCCACTTTTGCACTAAATAAAATTAAGACACTCAGACATACATACATCACGCCAATATCGCCGAAGGGGTAGACAGAGGTGTATTACACATGCTGTAACACCTCTCGTTGTCCGTCAAGGGTTAAAAACTGGCCAAGTGCGAGTCGGACTCGGGCACAAATGGTTCAGTACCAAAACGGCAATAAAATCACGTTTATTGTATGGTAGCACCCTAAAATATTTATTATGTTCGGTTTTTTTAGTATTTAATGTTATAGAATCAACAGAAATACATCCATCTTTGAAAATTTCAACTTTCTAACTATCACGGTTCGTGAGATACAGCCCAAGATAGACGGACGGACAGCGAAATCTCAGTAATAGGGTTCCCGTTTTACTCTTTGGATACGGAACCCCTAAAAAGAATAAAGGCAATACTTAGGATTCTAGGCAGTCTGTTACTCCTGGGTTGTATGTCCTAGAAACAGTTATTGACACTGTATTATCTAGAACAATCACGCTAAGTTGCGGTATCAACACTTTCATTTTTTTGTAAACGAACTATTTGTGTATTAGTTTGTACACGCACATAACTCGGGATCCCGTTTTTATCACCAAAGGGTTAGGTAGAGTCGTTTAATACGCCCACATTTCGTCACTCTATATTGACACTACCTAAATATAACTATTGATTCGGAGGTCGTGGGTTTAAATTTCATCTAGGAAAAAACTTAGTATGCAGGGTGTAATTTATCTATTATCATCATTCACTGAGCCTTTTCTCAACGCAGTTGGGTCGGCTTTCCAGTATAACTGCGGTTTGGCTGAACCTCGATATTTTCCGTGAAGCGACTTCCATCTGACCTACACAACCCATGGGCGATATCGAAGTTCTGTAGTTAGACCGGTCGGATATTTGTTTTAGGGCTCCAACTACCCCGTTATAAAAAAAAGCTACCAAGTACCCCTAACGACTGCCATAAATGTTTGTATGACAACCGGGACCGACGGCTTAACGTGCTCTCCGATGCATAATCAATTTCAAATAGGATTACTGAAATTAAATAGGACACCTGATTTTGAAAATTTTTAAAATATATAGGTAGATAAGTGTGTTTATTTATCAGTTATCTAGATTACATAACACAAAATAAGCTTACTTTGGGCGAGATGACATTGTGTATAATTTGTGTGCTATGTTTTAAAATATAAATTTAAAAATTATTATTTTAATAATTAGAATTTAAATGTAATCTTAGTAGGTATAATTAGAATAGGTAGTGTACATATTTAGTTAGTTTCAATTGTATTGTATCATGTATAAAAAAAAAATTTAATCTTTAATAATTTTTGAATCTAATACAAATTTAAAAAAAAAATATGGAATGTTTTTCTCTTTTAGAAAAATATTATTAATTTAAATATATAACACACTTTCGTTAACATGCAATTGAAGATCGGTGTGACAGCCCGCACTAAATTCTAGGTCGATGAATGGACTTCGAGTATAGAATAGCAATGCTTTCTCTGCGAAAGTATTGAACCGTACACTATAAACTCTTACTATCAAAGAAACCTGGCCATTTGTCATAATTTAGTTCGTACTGGCAGCACGTACTGTGAGTTCGCATTTCATGAATATATCGTTTGAAGTAAAATAGTTCTGTTGTGAGTTTGTAAACATGAGAGTCAGCAAGTATAGAATTATGAAAATTATCATTTCATCTGAGGTGCGTACCATTCATTTCACACCAAAAATAACTTTAAAAATAATATTTCATTTCTTTACTAGCCGACGCCCGTGGCTCACCGACTTGCCAAATTAAATAGGTACACAACTCTATCTATTTGTGGAAACCACATCAAAATCCGTTTGCACTATGTGATCATTAATTCATTCATTCCTTCATACACAATATTTTACTGTAGATTTAATACCAGAGACATTTTTTGCTACAAAGATGAACATTTATCTAAAAAACTATAAAAAATAAATCAGTCTAAGAAAAGTAAACAATATCGTATCACATTATCAGATAAACATATCAATTCGTCATAAACATTATTAAGGACCATGTTACCATCTTCGGGGTCCAAGTCATCCTCAACTGCATTCTGGCACGTGAACGAGGCTCCGGCAATCATACCCAAACTACCCGATAATTACGGGGTACTAACAAAAAGACTTGCGGAAAGAGGGCTTATTAACTGCCTCTGTCTACTGCTTTAGTCATAAAGATGTCACTTCATGTTGTTGTTGTAAACGTTACCTCATCAAGCACTAAATGGCCATAAATAAATTAAATCATTTTACTATCATGGTCTACTAAGATATCACAAAGTATAATAATGTACTTTTTACGACACCTAATTTATGAGTAATTTTTAGTCTGGAAGTAGAAGAGTTTGTTTGGATGAACGCGCTACTAGACACACCATAATAGCATAGCAATAAAAACTATTCCAAGAGCAGACCACGATCGCAGTGTTCAACAAAACAGTACCATCAATAACCGGTCGATACGAAAGTTATCAAACTAGGTACTTACAACATACCTTAACATAATGACGATAATAGTAACAATCTCGCCGAAAGTGAATGACTTCTTAGAACTATGAGTCATACAACAATTTCGCTGTCAATTGCTTACTTGCAATAAAACTTATAAAAGTTTTTCCTTAAACTAAAACCATTGATGTAGACTAGCGGGGCGTATAGCGGAGTATTGTTGGAATCACTATCGCTATCACTACATATTATAAAATAAAGTCACCCGTTCCGTATTTTATTTTTATTTTTAACAATAAGCACACCAACTGCATAATTACACATATCCTTACAAACTAATACACAATAGAAGACTTTCAAAGTAATTACACAAATTACAGGCATGACAATGGAATTATTTTGACCACAACTTTAGTTTCAATGTTATTATTACACACCTAGTAATACTTATTCTTTATTTTATTTTACTTTACTGATTGACAAAAGCATAAAAATCACTATAATACGTATCCTAGTTACACGAATTCTTGCATCACTGCCCCGGTAAAAACCATTGGTATGTATGCTTAGATCTTTTTTCGAATTTAAATGCGGTTGCCACCAATGGATAGAGTTTATGCAAACTGCTCGTCTACTTATGATAATGCTCAATATAACGCAATAAAATAAAACAAGACCTATGTAAAAAAAACAACTTGAGAAAGTTAAAGACAAAGAAAAACTAAAGAAACGATCTCTATGCAAAATTAAGTCACGACCCAAGAATATTTTAAATATAGTTTCTTTTTATGTAGAGAAAAGGCATTTAAGGAAGGTGTTTAGGGGTCCCACAAAGATCTCAAAGGCCTGGGCCAACATAAAAGTTGCTGCCAACCCAACATATAGGTAGGTTTATCTGCCTACCCCTTCAAGGAAACAGTCGTGATTATAAACGTATGTATTATATCTACATCAAAAAACTGATTTCACTATAAAAATATTGACTAAGAATTTATTACAAAGCCAACTAACTTCAGCAAGGTCCAGAGATAAAACCTGCTGAAATAAACACCAGTAGATAAGGTAGAAAGATTATGTTATTAGGTGTGACTTGTTGGTGATTCAGTCCATCGGCAATTAAGTAACGCTTGTGATAAGGGGACCTTGAAATTTACACCTTGCCTTTATATGAGTCATTGTTAGGCCTTTTTTAAATCTTATTTCATTTACAGTTACGTTTTAAAATCTAAAGGCAGGCCCTATTAACATCTTCGCAGCTTATGTCACTGTCACCAGCTCGTGATGCACCTACTGACAGACGAATGATGCTCTGGCAATTACACCCAAAGTTCCCGGGTTGGCAATGTTACTGTCGAAATATGGGCATAAAAAAGGCTACTTTAAACCCCCATTGGAAATCAGATTGTGCTAATTGCCTTTCATTAATCATGTGTTTGTTCAATCTTTTCAGAGTAAACTCTTCACTTCGAAATCCAATGCGTTTGAAATAGAAGCATTGGAGGTTCATAACGCTCTGAGGGCAGAACATGGCGTACCACCGTTAGTGTTAAGTAAAGAAATAACCAAACATAGTCAGAAATGGGCTGAAGAATTAGCCAAAAAGGACACTATGGCTTATAGCCTTAATCAAAGCTACGGAGAAAATGTATATTGCGGTTGGTCACCAGATCCACATACTAAAGTAACACCAAAAGATTGCGTTGAAAAATGGTACAAAGAAATAAATGAATTCTCATTTGGTCGGGAACCTGAATTGCTCACATGTGGACACTTTACACAAATCGTTTGGAAGAACACAAGGGAATTAGGTGTAGGAAGTGCCAAGAGCAAGTCTGGAAAACTGTATGTGGTTGCAAATTACTATCCTCCTGGTAATTACAGTGGACTATTCACCAAGAATGTTTTACCTCCCGGAGCTAATCAGTTTAGAGATAGTACTAACTACAGATCATTTAATAACAATTTTACGCCTCCATCTCCAAGTCCAAAGAATAACAATAAAAACATAAGTGATATTGCGTCAGATTTAGTAAGCAAATTTAAATCAACATCAATATCCGACGAGAAATTTGAAGATGACTTTTTGGACAAACATAACGATTATCGGCGACTACACGGAGTACCTTTGATAGAACTGAGTAAAAAACTTTGCAAGTATGCAGAGGAATGGGCAAAAATTTTGGCAAAAAGAGGTCAAACTGAACATAGAGATCAAAATGAGTACGGCGAAAATATTTTCACAGCTTGGTCATCAGATCCTAACTTCACTGTAACTGGAAGTGATCCAGTTGAAAAATGGTACAGTGAGGTTAAGTTTCACAAGTTTGGAAAAGAACCAAGTGACTTGAGTTCAGGGCATTTCACACAAGTTGTCTGGGAAGATACCAAAGAGGTCGGTGTGGGTGTTGCTAAATCTAAAGAAGGCCAATTTTATATTGTAGCTAATTATTTCCCACCCGGCAACGTTATCGGCAGTTTTGCTACCAAAGTTAAGCCACAGATTAATTAAAAATCAAACAGTTTGCACATTTTTGTAACCACACCATATTGACTGTTTATCCAAAGACACATTCCTTATAGATATTAAGTTACTAATATTAATTTATGTTATTATTAAATTATAATAAATATCTTATTTTTGACGATTTAGTTTGCATAGTTCACCTCAGCATTACTCCTTGGGAATTTAAACATACTTATATGGGTAACACAAGACTCCAAATGCAACTTCAAACGAAATGAATTTAGTAACGTACTCGTACGTTCGTCAAACAGTCACACAATTAATGTAAAGAGTAAATTTTGCCTCTCATTTCACGGTATGCATTTAATATCGTGTATGCAGTTGAGTTGATGAGAAAAGTTTATTACTATAGACTGAATAATAATGTCCCAATAAGGTTTTCTTTATTTAAAAGTGAATCAATATGAAAGTATTTGTTTTGGCTTTTTGTTTCTTAGGATATGTGGTATGTAACACAATTATAGGTTTACTTTTAAACTTTCGCGTGACATATATAACTATTAACGGGAAATCACAGGTTGACTGTTAACCATAGCCGGTGTAACAGGTAATTTACTTATACGGACAGTAATGTAATTTATGCTCTAATAATTTCTGATTCTACAATACACAAAAGTGACGTTTGATACGAGGCTTTACATTTTGACATACATTATCTTTAGTTAAATTAAATAAATCTAACTACTTTGCAATATTCCGCCACATGCAAATTACCCAACTCTCGTATTTATTCATACACAAGACCGCCCTCCAAACCCACTTAGGCCGTAAGAATAGAGAAATAATTTTGAAAATAGAATAAATATGAGAGTTGTGTTATTTTGCAAAAAATACTAAAAAACACGTGTTTCGCCCCCAACCAGGGGCATCATCAGGAGATGTCGATGGCTCGGCGCACGGCGACCGAATGAACCACAATTCGTAAACCGCACCTATTTATATACTAAGGTTTTTTATTTCTACCCACAATTACACCAAATTATTTATGTCTACCGTGGTGGGTAAAACACGTGTCGTTGTTTGAATAATGTACACCTACCCGCAGCAAAGGGGAAGAGGCGAAATTAAGTTGATCATTTAAAATATTAGGGTTCAAGTGTCTATGTTTGTAGATTTCTAATTGTTCTCACGTAGGTGTGCAGAACGTCATAAATGTGAGGATTATCTTTAGTTCATTTTGTAATTTAACGCCAGTTATGTTAATAATCATCATCTCAGCCAATTTGAATCCCACTGCTGGGCATAGATCTCCCTCAAAAAAAGGGGGGAATTCAGCCTACATATACCACGCTGGCCAGACGGGTTGGTAAAAGGTTTTGTGCCGATAACTTTCCTTCTCTAAACATGTTTTGATAAACATACTTTATACTATATCTTTGTATTTTAAAGCAATGAGTTTGCTTAAACTATTCTTAAAATATTAAGAAAGAAATTATAAATAGATCACAAAAACTGATGTCATCGACAGGACTCGAACCCACGGCCTTACCCTAACACTTTTTATTACTTAATACTTTTTATTGCTTAATTATACTAAATATACTTAGAAAATACCCAAACTCCGAAACAAACATTTGTGGCCCGGGAATCGAACCTTAGGGATGGCAGCCGCATACACATACTTCTGCACGACCGAGGCAGTTCGTTGGTCTCACGTAATAGGGGTGAGACCATTGTGGTTTCTGGGCACTTTATTTGCCAGAGTCTCGTCTAGGGATGACTTGGACCGCCGGGCACCACTGGAAATACCTTCTGCATGTGAACCAGAGACGCCTGGCAACGGACGTTAGAGCAACCGCAGACATGGGCCGTGGAATTCAAAAAAATAAAAAAGGGATGACTTGGACCGAAGAGATGTCGATAAAGCCCGTTGTATTATTGTTCTTGGAATATGTTCGTAATTACAGAGAAGGATTGAATAATAGAGTATTTAGTAAATTAAATTAGTTAATATTTCCTTAGCTATCTTATTAATATCAATAAAGTAATAAGTGTGGCTTTAATACAAATTTTGTTTCGGAAAGTTGTGAATTATTAACATTTCATCGTCATGTTTTTTCTCTTACAGAGCATTATTAAGGCTAAAATGAAAGATGACGACATAAGTAAAGCATTGCAAGTATATTTCAATATTGATGTAAGCATTCCTTATATACTAGTACGGTATCTTGCGTGATGCTTTGCGCCGCACCACGCCATAGGTTTTCGCCTATGGCGTGGTTTTGGCCTATGGCGAGGGCTATCAATAGAGGGGTCAACCATCATTGGAGCATAAGTAGTTCTCGAGAGCTAAGGGGGGACAAAAATTACATTCACCATTTCTATATATAGATTAAATAGGCATCGCAAGTGACAAAACTTTTCACCTGGGCATTAGTACCTTTAATAAATAAACTAGGTACGAGTATGCAATGCATGCTACTAATTGCAAATGTTGAGCGGAGCAAATTTGTTTATGCTCTATTTTCATGATATCAGAGATATGCACTCCCGGGTATGATGTCGACCAGCATGCCAAATTTGGTCAAAACAAACGATTTACACTTGTCGTCTAAGATAGAGCTCCGCTTCGCTCCGCTCAATAATAATAATACTAGTGGTCGCCCTACAGTCGAATAGTAGACCTCGCAAACATTAAAATATTTTTTTGGGATTCGCCCCTCTCCCCAATTAAAAAAACTCAACTAAAAATATTGTTTCTAGTAAAGGAATACTAAACTAGTGCCAAGTTTCGAGAAGATCGGATAATAAAGGGGTCCCTTTATTATCCGATCTTCACGCCCTAGCCTGGTTAAGCCACGCTAGCCCTGAAAAACATTAAAACCTTATGTGACCGTATTTACCCCATTTTCCCCTCAAACCAAAAACACTCACGATGAAAAAATTATATTAAGTCAAGGAACACTTGTGTCAAGTTTCGTGAAGATCGGATAAAAACTGTGGCTGCTAGCCCGGAACACACAGACAGACAGATGGACGAAAGCAAAATTGTCCAATCTAGAAATGTTGACGCTTCCCTCGCTCGGTCAAAACACTAGTGGTCACCGAACAGTAAACCTTGCGAACAATAAAAACATTATTTAAGGGAAATTGCATCGTAAAAAATTTAAAATTCATACCTTATAATTTGGAATACTTCTGAGTGTGCCGCTTATGCTCGATGATAAGGGACCTTTTTAACTACAATTAATGAAACTTTAAAGAAAATCTTTAAGCGGTTTCTAAAAAATAATTTAAAAAATATCAGTTTTTTCGCGGTTTTTCATTTTTTTTTTTTTTTTTTTTTATATTTGGTTCGCCAAATTGACGCCGCCCGCCTGGTGGTAAGTCGTGACGACGTCTAGCGATTGTGGGCCACTCTCACAGCACACATTACTATTGAGAGTGGCCCTCAACTTGACGACCTACTGATGTGCCTCTTCACGCTCCGCTTAAAGAACCCAGGATTATATGTGGGAGGAAACACGTGCACAGGCAGGGCGTTCCAGGCCACTATCGTTCGGCAGAGAAACGAACGTTTAAAACGTTCGGTTCTCGCGAACATGCTATCCACTGTGTGGGGGTGGCATCTCTGCCCGGCACGAGTCGTTCGGGATCGGAAGGAAGAGGGTGGGATCAGATTGAAGAGCTCTTCAGAACACTCGCCGTGGTAAATACGGTAGAATGCGGCCAAGGAGGCTATTATTCGGCGCTGAACTAGCGGCTCAAGGCTTCCCGTTACCTCCGGACAATCTATAATACGGATAGCCCGTCGCTGCATAGCGTCGAGAGCGTCCAGCAGATACTTCGCGGAGCCGTCCCAGAGGTGAGAGCAGTATTCGACGCAGGGTCTAATCTGCGTCTTGTACAGCAGACACCTCTGGTCCGGTGTAAAGAATCTCTTTACCTTATTCAGTATTCCTAGTTTCCGCGAAGCTAGCCCTATACATCTTTCGATGTAGTTTTTATTATTGAGCTCTCGACGAACGTCTATGCCAAGGATATCAAGGTTGTCCTTCATTGGTAATAATGCATTCTGAAGAGAGGGTAGGGGAAGGAAAGGGGATTTCTTCGCAGTAAATGCACACGCTTGTGTTTTGCGGGCATTGAACTCGACCAGGTTCTCGGTACCCCATTGAGAGATACTGTCGAGGTTACGGTCGAGATCAGCCACGAGTCGTCGTCTCTCCTCCTCAATCTCAGATCGCCCCGCCGTCGGACGAACCGAGTAACTCCCGTGCAGTGTGCTGTCATCTGCATAGCAATGAATGTTCCCGAGGGATAGCATATCATTGATATGCAGAAGAAAGAGAGTTGGTCATAGTACGGACCCCTGCGGTACCCCGGCATTCACTTGCAAGAAGCGACAAGCCTGGCCATCGCAGAGGACCCGCACTCGGCGCTCGTTTAAAAAGCTGGCAATCCAGCTGCACAGTTGAGGAGGTAGACCATATGCCGGAAGCTTGGAAAGGAGCGAAGCATGCCAGACCCTATCGAAGGCTTTGGCGATGTCCAGGCTAATAGCCAAGGACTTGCCGTGCCTTTCCATAGCCCCACCCAGACATGCGTTACGAATGCCAGAAGATCACCCGTTGATCGCTTTGGCCTGAAGCCGTATTGTCGATCATTGATTAGCGAGTGATCCTCTAGGAATTGCATGAGCTGCTTATTTATAAGGAGCTCAAGCACCTTGCAAATGACTGAGGTGACAGCTATGGGTCGATAGTTGCCTGGATCGGACCGATCCCCTTTCTTGGGGATCGGTTGTACGTTCGCCTCCTTCCAGACCTCCGGCACGAGCCCTGAAGAGTATGACAGGCGGTACAGACGCGTTAATACTGGAGACAACTCAGCTGCACATTTTCGTAGCACCACCGCCGGAATGCCGTCAGGGCCACTGGCTTTCCGCGTGTCGAGTGACCGCAGCACTGCCCGTACATCACATTGCCAGATAACAATATCAGGCATTGTGTGGCCACAGTTGGCGATGGCGGGGGGCTGCAGGCCAGGGTCGTCGACCCGGGAATTAGCCGCAAAGAGGTCTGCGAGCATATCCGCTTTCTCTTGGGCTTTGTGAGCCAGTGTTCCATCTGGGTAACGCAGCGGTGGCAGCGAGGGCTGACAAAAGTTAGATTGCACGGCTTTGGCCAGTTGCCAGAATCCACGGCTGCCCGTGGGATGGGAAGTGAGCTCCTGACCAAGCCGCGCGACGCGCTGGGCATCCGCTCTCTTAAAGGCCCTCTTACTCGATTTTATGGCCCGGTTGTACGCTGCTTTGAGGTGGCCCACGTTTGGGTCGCGCACAGCCCGGGCCCTGATCCAGGCGCGATATGCTGACTGTTTTTGTCGAACAGCTTTGGCACAATCTCGCCCGAACCAGGGACGGGCTCTGCGGATACTGGCGACATCAGTGAAAGGGATGTAATAATCCATCCCTAAACTGATCTCGCCAGCAATAGCAGAAGCACTATCCGAAGGAGCCTTTCCTACAAAGCAGCGCTGGCTCCAGGGGACGGACGCATAATAATCGCGTAGACCGTCCCAATCCGCTGACGAGTAGTGCCATAGTCGTCGTGACGTTTGTACAGGACGTGCAGGAGGTGACACCTTCATGCCAGCGTGAACAACACAGTGGTCGGAACTACCCAGTGGGGCCCTACCGAAACACTGTACTGGGCTGGGCGACTCGTCAGCAGTAGATGTAGCAGAGCGGGCGCGTGATCTGACCTGTCTGGTATCCGGGTGATCCCGCATACCATCTAGGTCAGACCGTGGGAGAGAGCGAACGCATGGGCGGCTCTACCCGCATGATCAGTCTTGAGGGACCCCAGCCATTCAATGTGATGGCCATTGAAGTCCCCCAGAAATACTAGGTCAGCGTTCGGGAACCGCACCTGCGCTTCATCAGCCGTCTCGCTGAGGTACTGGAAGAGCTTTGTTGTCTCAGAATCCCCTGTGTGGGATCGGTAGACGCACACGTAGATCTGGCTCATAGAGCCATGGTCTACGTGCAGCCAAAGGACGGAATTGGAGGGGTTCTCTAGGCAGCGCAACCGGCGGCAGCAAACATCCGCCCTAACGAACACGCACACCCCGGCTTTGTCTCGAAATTGTTCCTCGATGACATAGCCGGGGTAACACAGGTAAGACGTGTCGTCAGGGCGGCGTATTTGTGTCTCCGTGAGGAACATCACAGCGGGCCGTGCCGTCTCAAGGTGGTGGTGGACGGTATCGAGGTTCGCATGGAGTCCACGGACGTTAGTGAACTCCACCTTGAAATGTAAAGTTGTGGGGTTTCCTAGGGCCGCTGTGTAACGTTTATTTCTTTTTTGTTGCACTGCCATTGTAGATTTTGAAGAAGAAGCGTGAAGACAGGGCGACATTTGGTGCAGCAGTAAGTGACACAGCGCAGGGGCTAGCTTTGTCTAGAACCGTGTGGTTAGGTCGGAGCCGACTCGCCGGACGGAAGGGCTCCCAAACCCCCCTGATGCAAGGCCGCCGCTACCCCACACCGGTTACCACCCGGAGCGGCGATCCCACATCAGGATTATGCGCAACATGTGGGGCAGCCTCCTGGGGTGGTTGGCCCCAGGCGGGCCCCATGACTGTGTTGCGGGCGGCCGCGGCAACGCCGTTGCTAAGGGTCTCCCTGGCCGGCGAATCGACCCACACCACCCACACTAGACTCCGTTTCGCCCCCACTGGTCCCATGCCTGCTGCACCATACATCGCCCCGGGCCCGGCGGTGCAGCTGCTGAACCCCTAACGCAACCCAGCCTGGGCTGGGTTACTTGGGGGGCTTTAGCACAGCTGCACGGTGGTACCCCCCCGGACCAACACTGTTGTACCACCTGGTACCCACGTAGGGGCCGAAGCCACTCCATAGGTACCGTAAATTAACGAGCCTCGTCCGTTTATCAGCAGGTGCGCCACTAGCAGGTGAGGTCGCTGGGGCCCTTAAGATGTTGGTAGAGCCCCTTTGCACCCATTTCTTAATCTGACCCTGGAAAGCTTCATATTTAGTCAATGAGATTTCCCGTGAGTTCTCCCATTCTTAAAATACACGTTCGTGCTAAATTTAAGCAAAATTGGTCCTATGGTTTAGGCTGTACCTCTCCATACATACATGTGCATAGACATAGGTACGTACATACATACATAAATTTTCCAGAAATCAATGTTTTCATTATAAACTTAAGACAAACTGGTCTTTTACGCAATTATTGAGATATATACATACCTCTTTATTACCCGACGTTTCGACCCTGTTACAAGAGCACGGCTCTTCACGGGTCTCTGGCGAACTGGGTTCAGCCCATCAAAAAGTATCACTTTTTTCGACTAAGAGGAGCTCAGCAATCATGAAACACTCAAAATCTCAACACAGTATTTTTACACGATCACAATACCTCCTCAACTTGTGTTCCGTTTGGGCTAGTAGCCACATTTTTTAACGGATCGTCACGAAACTCGTCACAAGTGTTCCTTGATTGAAGAAAATTTTTCTTTTTTATTGCGAGTTAATCACGAGCAAAAGCCTAAAATACCTAATTTTTTTAATGTTCGCAAGGTCTGTTCGATTACTAGTATGAAGTTTGTTGTGTATAGTAACTCTAGGAATAGGTCCTAGGCTATTTTATATAATGATATCGAATCGGAATCGACTCAAGATTAATCTGACGCCATTTTCTCGTTATTCATGATGCCACCGTCCCATATAACATATAACTAAGACACAAGAACATAAAACAGGCAAGGTTCTTGTTATTGTCAATGTCGATAGAAATTCAATTTGTGAGATTAACAAGCTAGCACGTAACTATATTTCCGATAAAATATCTCAACAAGTCACTTTATGCTCTCAATTGTGCTTATTTTAAAACCACTTAAAAAAAAAGTAGATTTCTCAATTGGAACGTATATTTTGTTTATGTTTATTAGCTAACGATAACTTCATTCTTTATGAACCAATGTTGATGATATTTTTTTGTTGGGAAGGAGATATTCCAAGGGCGGTCTTATGATAAGGAAACTAGGATCTGATAACGGCAACCCAGAGAAATCGAGTGGAATCTTCGAAAATAGTAGGGGCCAGTTAATTTTTTTTGTTTTTTTTCCTTACAGAACTTGCTTAAGAATGTAAACGAACACGACATAAAGAAGTTAATTTCCACTCGTGGTGTAAGCATATTTTATTAATTTGTTGAAGCGTCTGCCTTTCAAGATCACTTTGCTTTTGTGTCTTAGTCTGTACCTAAATGGGTTTAGGCTAGTGGCCACATGTTTTGTCGGACCTCCACGAAACTTGGCGCCAGTGTTCCTTGGTTATTTAATCATGAACTTTTTAGGGTTCCGTAGTAAAACTCCCGGAAACCTTATATTTTTTTTTGTCTGTCCGTTCGTCCGTCCGTCCTTATCTTTCCTCCCAAACGGTTATTGCTAGAAACATGAAACTTGGCATGGATATGTATATGTACTACACCGACAAAGTGCTAAAATATTATTTTTTTTAATCTTTTTTATTGGGTATCTCCCCTACATGTAAAGTGGGAGTTATATTTTTTTTTACGTCTATACCAACGTGGGGGGTATCATTAGATAGGTCTTTTAAAAACATTGAGAGGTTGGTAAAAGGATTTTTTTATTTAAATATCCGTTTGTGAGATTTTTAGCTGAACTGAAGGAAAGCTATAGCGGATTAGATAGCTCTGTTAGTTCAGGAGTTATCGAGGCTGTTATGGGTGACTACGGAACCCTATTCTATGCGTAGCCCGACAAGTACTTGGCTGGTTTTATTGATCGTGAGTATTTTGTTTGGGGAAATGGGGGCAACCACAAGTTATTTCTAATAATTAAATTCAGAGTCTCATTCATTCACATTCAGAAAAAGCATAACTAGCACTTACTTCTATTATAAAATACATACACTTTATTATATTTTTTGGAATATCATCATGGATGTACTTAAGGTATACCTAATTATAGTGACAATTCTGACATCACACGTGACAAAACTTCTACTAGCAATGGGAATTTCCCATTTCATATTACTAACGCTGATGGTTGGAGAAAATGTATGAATCTCGAGAGATTCCGACAGGATTTACATGCATAATTTGTTTGAAAAGTTTGTTCACATTTCAGAATTTGTATTAGATAGGTATTTATCGCTTTCACCTGAGCACAGCGCTGCGGAAACTAACTTTGAATATATTAACGTGACGTGAGGTTATCTCTAAAAACTTCAAAGCTTTTATAAACTTTTTAATTGAAATTGAAATGAATACATAATTTGTGTTGGAATCAATTTTAAAAAAATGGTAAGAGCCACCATATTTGCTCCAGATTTCTTTGTTTTAAATTGATACCCAGTTTAGTAGATATCGAATACAAACCCTTTTATTTTTAAAGCCGTGATATATTTAATTTTATAACGATAACTTTTAGTCCGAGACGCCCAGGACTTTAATTGGATGTGCCATAGCGACTGGCACGTAAGATTTTGTTGCCTTTCATCAACATTTCATCGCAAGGCAACGGATTAATTTTTTTTTATATAGCTGCTACTTTTTATTAAATTCGTTCAGCCATTTTGGATATAACCCGTTATAAATGTGCCCGGTGACGGCAATAAACTTGCCCCTTATTACGTGGGACTAAAAATACTGATAAATAGTGGGTGTGTAATTCACCTCTGCCTACCCCATCGGGGATATATGTATGTGTGTAACTTATTTCTACGATCCGATTCTTATAAAAAACCATTTACCTACCTACTTGTTAATTTTTATTTACCATTTAAATATAGGTATGTAGGAATAGCTTTGAGTCTTGGGTACATCAAATAGTCTCATAATTTCATCATGCAGATCATAGAATAAAATTACTTAAGCCTAATTCACCTGTGTAAACTAAACAAAGCTATGTAAATAATCTAATCTTATGATTATGATAAATAATACGAACGCAAAAGGATAAGGCAGAACAAACCGCCGGTAAATTGTTATGAAAGCCGGAAAAATAAAATTGTATTATGATGTGTCTGTTGGTGTCATTCTGAGAAGATTTGCACCAGACTTTCGTCAGTTTATGCGGGAGTGAACTGCGAAATTGTTTTATTTATCTGAATACCTACATAAAAATATAAATAAGACACTGAGAGTCTGTGAGTACATTGGAAACGTTAAACAATTAACTTACCTGTAAATTATCGTGTTTGTCATTAATTACTAGACCTCAACACACAGGCACTGTGTCGAAAGACCATTCATCTACATTTACTACATATTTGTATAGGATGGGGCATCTATAGCCACTAGTGTAGTAACTATTATTTTATTTGTTATCTCGTTATTCTGAATGAGTGCACCGTGCAAATGCTCTACCCACGTATAATAGTTTTTTCCCAATTACACATCTAACGAAAAAAAGATTTTTATGTTAAAAAAATCATTAGTCTTAGTATCGTTTGTGAATACGGGTGTTACTTACTAACGCAGAGTTAATATTCCTAGAAAGATTCGATAATCTTACTCATTGCTCAACTATTTATAAGTTAAGGAAGACAAGATTAATTTAGTGCATGTAGTTATCGCAATATCAACAACTTTGATTATTAATCAAACCACTAAACCTTAATAAATTAATAAGTTACGTTATAACTTTACGACTTGAGCCACTTATGCTAAGTTGTATATGTACTAGGATTCAGGCTACGTCTAGTGCTATGTGTACGAGCTTTCCATTTATGAAGCGATCGTAGAAGCAACATGATTATGGGCGAAACCGGTTAGATAAATAAGTGTTTTTGTCCAAATATACACTTATTTATCTAATCGGTTTCGCCGCAAATTCCACCAAGTGCCATCAATCGACAGCATAAATAGTCTATGATCTAAATTATTGTCGAGTTTCAATATTACCCGTTCAGTAGTTTTCGCGTAACAAAGATTCTAACATCCATACAAACTGTCACCTATATAGTAGAATAAATATTTACTGCAAAATGGTATAGGGTCGACCGAGGCGATTCGGATCACTGGGGAAATCGGATCAAAATAAGCATTTCTGTCAAATTTGAAAGATCTCGGTTAGTCACAGCCAGCCAATCAACGTCCCGCGTTTGCTCTGTTCCCCACGCACGCCGTCACAGTCACTGCCATTGACTAAGGCGCACGCTTTAGTCACGGTGAGGCTTCCCGATGAGTCGCTCGCGCGTGTGTTCTGTGATTTTGGCGTTGATGTAAAAAATGTGCGAATACATTCCGTGTTAAAAGTAAATGCGAAAGGCTAAAGGTTAGTAATCATTGGTACTTATTATTAATCATGCAAGTAGTTTCCTGATTTGGTATTGTTTTGACTATATCTAAAGGTATATTTCCGTTAAGCGAAAATATTTCAAACCTATGATATGAGGTTATTCGGATCACCTGATTGGGGGCGAATAGGATCAAATTTTAACACGAGGTTTTTGAACTGTTATGTTTAGCTTATTGTATGTTTGCATGTTTTAGATGGTGCGTACGTATAAGAAAAAAACCTACCAGGGAGAATGGTCGGCAGAAAATATGACTATAGCTGCTAATAAGGTGCTGACTAAAGAGCTGACCTTACGTCGAGCTGCTGAATTGTACAATGTTCCGTTCACGAGCTTGCAAAGAAGAGTCACATTGTCTCGGGGCATAGTAAAAAGTCGTGGTGGACAACCAACATTGCACGAGGAAGCCGAGAAGTTATTTGCTGATCGACTAGTGCAATTAGCATCTCGTGGATTTGGACTCACACCAAAATCAGTACGTAAGTACGTTTTCCAGTACGCTGAACGAAAGCAAATAGCACATAAATTTAATAGACAATCAAAAATGGCAGGCGAGGATTGGTTTCATCGATTCATGACTAGAAATCCACATTTAGCTATTCGAAAACCTGAGGGACTTTCGCGAGCAAGAATGAACGGTATGACAAAAGAAAAAGTGTCAGAATACTTTACTACATTAAGTAAGGTTATAGATGACAACAATCTTAGAGGAAAGCCCGAATGTATTTATAATGTCGATGAGACGGGTATTCCTCTTAATAATCGCCCGCCAAATGTTGTCACCCAAAAAGGTTCAAGAGACGTTGTCAGTATTACCAGCGTAGAACGAGGTGAAAATGTAACAGTTTTGGCGTGCATGAATGCTGCAGGGCAGTTTGTACCTCCATTTGTACTCTTTAAAGGCGTTCGTAAACGAGACGACTTTATGATTGGGATGCCTCCTGGTACACAAGTTACTATGACCGAGAAGGGTTGGGTAAATGAAGACGCATTTAAGTTGTGGATAAGCCATTTCAATCGATACCGGACACAAGGAAGAGTTATATTAATTTTGGATGGCCACGCATCTCATACCAGCTTATCTGTGGTTGATTTATGTGAATCTTCAGACATAGAACTAGTTTTGATGCCCCCTCACACATCACATGCTTTGCAACCACTAGATGTGTCCTTTTTCAAACCTTTAAAGACATTCTATAACCAACACGCTACTGCATGGCAACATTCACATCCAGAAAAAGGAATCACCAAAGTTGCTTTTGGCGGAATATTTAGACAAGCGTGGAACCAGGCGGCGACAGTTGGAAATGCCACTAAAGGCTTTGAAAAGACCGGAATATATCCCTTAAATCCCAATGCTGTACCGGACACAAAGTTTGTCTCTGAATTCCCAACAACAGATCAAGGCCGTAATGATAGTCTTCCATCAACAAGTGCACAACCAGCGGCTACACAAGTTGTACAAAATATATCACCAATGCCAATCGAGATCATTACAAACTTGACAACGCCACTAGATCCCGATGTTCATCCAACTGCCAGTACAGAGCCAGTTGAAACAACAGTTCTAACAGAGAATTCCACAAACGCGAAAAACCAGCCCTCTAACGATGATCCCCAATGTGTGAACCAAATAAATTTGACTGAAACAGAAGGACTACTATCACTATCGCAAGAGGCTAAAGAGGTACAGAAAGAAAAAACAGCACAGCAGGTTCAGGATTACATCTCACCAAATACATTAAAAAGGCTGGAAGGTAAAATTATAAAAGAGATTGTACCGTCACCAATGAAGCCCACAGACCAACCACCTAAAAAAGCTCGAAACGTCCATAAGCCTATGTTACATTTAACATCACCACAAAGCAAAGAAAACTTACGTCTAAAGGATGCAAAGAAACAAGAAAATTTACAGAAGAAAAAAAATCAAAATAATAAAAGGGTACAGAAAGAAATAACCACTAAAGTTAACACAGAGAAAACAAGTAAAAATAAACCCAATAACAGAAAGCAGCAACAAGATAAAGAGAACGTGCCAAAGAAAAATAAAACGACACCAAAATTAAGAGCTAAAGGTGCTTCATCATCTAGAGATTGGTATTGTATTTATTGCTCTGAAAAGTTTATACATCCTCCGGTAGAAGACTGGATACAATGTCACATCTGCGAAGAATGGTGCCATGAAAAATGTGCTGATCGAGGAGGTGTCAAGGGGCCATTCAAATGTGACGTTTGTGATAGCAATGATAATTGATCTCATTATTAGAAAGTTATGTATGTTTTTGTTGTTGATTAAAGTCTAATTCTTACATAAATATTGCACTATGGTGCAGGGCTTTGTTATAAATAACTTATTTTCTGATATGGGGTGAATCGGATATGTATAATGTTCAAGTTTTGGTTTGTAAAACTTATAATATTTTGTTTATCTCGATTCAAATTATTTGATTTTGTTGCTAAGAGGCTATAATAATGTTTAACATTTATTGTTTAAAAATATAGTAACATTTAGGAGTGATTTTATGTGACGCTCTCTATAGATGGTGTCATAAAAAAAATAACTAGAAGGCAGGAATAAAAATAATGTTCAAATGTAACAACAAAGATACGAATGATAGTTGATCTCAATTAGTTGCCATTTGTGATTATTAATCATATATTCAACATTGTTAACTGTTACTAGTTAAGATTTTATTACAGAGAATTTTTTGATCCGTTTTACCCCTAAAAATGGGGTGAGTCGGATTTTCTAGGTGGTTTTGTATTTTATTTTTCATAAATCAGAATTGCACTTGTTATTATGTCTGACTCTTGGATTTTGTTAATTAATAAATATTTTTTCCAATTTAGTATTAATAAAAACATTATCACCTTAAAAAGTTGTATTTATTTGCCGTCAAACAAAAAATGACCCGATTCGCCTCGGTCTACCCTATATCGAGAAAAGTCGTTCACTGTTACACACAATTTTTAGACATAATAACGATTTAGGTACTAGACTGCCTTAAGCCACTCATTTCTCTGTAAAATCGATGCTGACGTAAACTGAACACCTAACAATAAATAGTTCTGCAAAATTACGATAGACACAAGACCGGAGGGATTTCCTTTAGATAAGAGACGATTTAAAATTGTTGGGTTGTTACCCGCTTCAGTTAATAGGGTTCGTTATTGCTGTTTTAGATGGCTATCTTACGAGTACCTACGCATATTTGAGTTTGAAAGGTAAAGCCGTTTTGTATTACCGCAAATAAGGGTAGATTTCTATAGCTTAAGTGCATTCGTTTACAGAAGTAAAGGCTCTGGATATTGTTATCTAAGAACAAGAAAAGTAAACTGTAATAACTTCTGTAGTTTTTAAATTTTTGTGAGACAAAAAGAAGATTTAAACTCCAGTCTAAATCACTTTTGAGTGATTTGGTAGTACAGTTATTGAAACTAACTACACTCAGAGTTTAAACAACAAATTCACTCTTAAAAGTGGAGAAAAGAGGGGCTCGTGGTCTATTGGTAACCGATAATGTTAACACATTGCAAAGGTAAAGCAACATCTAGTCAGGCCAGTCTTAGGATAGGTGACCATTTCTTAAGACCCTGAGACCCCTCCGTGCCTCGGAGAGCACGTTAAGTCGTCGGTCCCGGTTATCATACGAACATCTATGGCAGTCGTTAGGGGTTGTTGGAGCCCTAAATCAAAAATCCGACCGGTCTAACTACAGCACTTTGATATTGCCAATGGGTTGTGGAGGTCACATGGCAGTCGCTTCGAAGTTCAGCCGAATCGCAGTTAGACTGGAAAGCCGACCCCAACTGAGTTGTGAAAAGGCGCTTTGGACGATAAAGTGGAGAAAAGAAATGTCATCAGTAAGCTTCCGACCTAACTTAAAATTGCACTCTAAATCGCGTTCTATCGTAAACATTATACTAGGTATGCAATGCATGCTGCTAATTGAAAATGTTTTTATTACATATCAGAATCAGAATCGAACATCTTAATTAATTAATCGAATGAATGTCCCGGATATGATGTCGACCAGCATGCCAAATTTGGTCAAAATCGGTCGAGCCGTTTCGGAGGAGTAGGCACACAAACGATTTACATTTGTCGCCTAAGTTTTGAAAATTTATTAATTAATTATACATTTTAGATAGCACATTAAATATTTATTTACAATAAGAATTAACAGATAATCCATGTACTGTCTAGTAAATAGACTGTACTTATGTTTGTTTAATTATCAATTCTGTTCTTTTTTGTGTTAAACGTCAGCATCATTGTTTTATTTTCATTTTTTTTTGTATAGATACATAATATGTATTAGTACAAGGTATTGAGTCGCGTTTATATAAGAGCGATTCAATACCTTTTATTACCTAATTACCTAATTATTACCTAATTATGGTTTAGTTTAGTTTAGCTTTATCATCTACTACCAGTTTTTCGAGTCCTTGCAAATGTCGTGGAATTCGTTAATTGGCTTAAGACACCAATTTCATGTATGTACTCTAATTATAGTGTATCATTTGTAAATAAGCTGATGAATTTCCTAATAAAAAAAATAATAAAAAAAAACATAAAAAAATAATTACAATATACAAAATATACATAATTATAGACTACAAATATTTACATTACAAAATATCGTTAAAAAAATCCTCCGCGTCATTGCCGACTGGGAAGGTTCCCAGAGTGCTGGCTGTGTTGCCACGTTGGATGGTGATACTTATTCTTTGAGCCAGAAAATAGCCAGCCTTCTGGTCCTGAGAAGCATCGATTAGGCGTTTAGCAATGTCTATATAAAGGCGGCGAGCACTCGGACCCCATGACCCCAGTGTCTCAACCCCAAACGGCTCAAATATGTAATCATATGCAGCAGCAGCGCCGGCACATCAGGATGTGCTTGGAAGGTGTGAAGGTGCTAAGGTGTCAACGCTTAGCGTCCCACACCAAAGGCCTTCCCATATTCCACGGTAGTAACGACATACCGTCCGGTCTCTTTCCATCGCTTCGTGCTAAACCATTTGGTTCACGTACGGCCGGAAGACCTGCGGTGGAAAGAGCCCTACGAATTATGTCGTTTAGAATCGAGGTAAACGACCTGCGCTTCTGCTACAAGAAAGGCCATGGTGTCCCAGATTATCGACGGCTACTCCACAGGTGCAATGATGCGGGGATACACAAGGTGTACCCAGCCGAAGGCAAGTGGCAATGCGGAAGGTTGTGTCGTCCAACATTGTACCTATGTTGGGTGATGGGAGCGCCTGGATCCATAACCCTGACTCCCATTCTCCAACAGCTAGTAGTCGTGCACGCCTGAAATATTGACAGAAGTGTCAATTAGTGTATTAATTCTCAATTTATAGAACGGCGAATCCCAGAGTCGCTGTGAGCCTAGGCGTGAGGGCAGGTCAGTGTCGGGGCAAGACATCCTCCGAACATTTATGGCATCGGTCTTGCATCGCACCTTGGAATCAATCAGTGTATTTGACAAAATTTTCCTGACTAATTCTTCGGTGCTATGGACCGACGACAGAAAAGCTGGCAGACTGACATCAGTGACTCTACGAATACCTAGCCCGCCCAAGCGAACTGGAAGAGACGCTTGGACCCAGGCCCGGTCATTAATATTTACTTTTAAATTTTACACAAAGAATTTTGTATTAAGTTGTCTAGTCTGTCCAAAATTTCTACATTTTTCCAAAATTGTCCTGAACGGAGGGTATGTGTAAATTTGGGTACGAAAAGACAAAAACGAAGAACAGTGAAAGCTGAATGAATACTGATATTACATAGACTATCAATAACCTGATCAAAATTTTGAATTTTTCCTCGATAAAAGTAGAAAAGCCATCTTCTAAAATCGGGAACCCTGGGAGGCGTAAAGAAGTTTTGTCCAAAACTTTTATGTTGGGGGCCAAACAGTTGAATTTGGAGATTGTTGTTATTAATTATCAATTCTGTTCTTTTTGTGTTAAACGTCAGCATCATTGTTTTATTTTCATTTTTTTTTGTATAGATACATAATATGTATTAGTACAAGGTATTGAGTCGCGTTTATATAAGAGCGATTCAATACCTTTTATTACCTAATTACCTAATTATTACCTAATTATGGTTTAGTTTAGTTTAGCTTTATCATCTACTACCAGTTTTTCGAGTCCTTGCAAATGTCGTGGAATTCGTTAATTGGCTTAAGACACCAATTTCATGTATGTACTCTAATTATAGTGTATCATTTGTAAATAAGCTGATGAATTTCCTAATAAAAAAAATAATAAAAAAAAGTATAAAAAAATAATTACAATATACAAAATATACATAATTATAGACTACAAATATTTACATTACAAAATATCGTTAAAAAAATCCTCCGCGTCATTGCCGACTTGGAAGGTTCCCAGAGTGCTGGCTGTGTTGCCACGTTGGATGGTGATACTTATTCTTTGAGCCAGAAAATAGCCAGCCTTCTGGTCCTGAGAAGCATCGATTAGGCGTTTAGCAATGTCTATATAAAGGCGGCGAACACTCGGACCCCATGACCCCAGTGTCTCAACCCCAAACGGCTCAAATATGTAATCATATGCAGCAGCAGCGCCGGCACATCAGGATGTGCTTGGAAGGTGTGAAGGTGCTAAGGTGTCAACGCGTAGCGTCCCACACCAAAGGCCTTCCCATATTCCACGGTAGTAACGACATACCGTCCGGTCTCTTTCCATCGCTTCGTGCTAAACCATTTGGTTCACGTACGGCCGGAAGACCTGCGGTGGAAAGAGCCCTACGAATTATGTCGTTTAGAATCGAGGTAAACGACCTGCGCTTCTGCTACAAGAAAGGCCATGGTGTCCCAGATTATCGACGGCTACTCCACAGGTGCAATGATGCGGGGATACACAAGGTGTACCCAGCCGAAGGCAAGTGGCAATGCGGAAGGTTGTGTCGTCCAACATTGTACCTATGTTGGGTGATGGGAGCGCCTGGATCCATAACCCTGACTCCCATTCTCCAACAGCTAGTAGTCGTGCACGCCTGAAATATTGACAGAAGTGTCAATTAGTGTATTAATTCTCAATTTATAGAACGGCGAATCCCAGAGTCGCTGTGAGCCTAGGCGTGATGGCAGGTCAGTGTCGGGGCAAGACATCCTCCGAACATTTATGGCATCGGTCTTGCATCGCACCTTGGAATCAATCAGTGTATTTGACAAAATTTTCCTGACTAATTCTTCGGTGCTATGGACCGACGACAGAAAAGCTGGCAGACTGACATCAGTGACTCTACGAATACCTAGCCCGCCCAAGCGAACTGGAAGAGACGCTTGGACCCAGGCCCGGTCATTAATATTTACTTTTAAATTTTACACAAAGAATTTTGTATTAAGTTGTCTAGTCTGTCCAAAATTTCTACATTTTTCCAAAATTGTCCTGAACGGAGGGCATGTGTAAATTTGGGTACGAAAAGACAAAAACGAAGAACAGTGAAAGCTGAATGAATACTGATATTACATAGACTATCAATAACCTGATCAAAATTTTGAATTTTTCCTCGATAAAAGTAGAAAAGCCATCTTCTAAAATCGGGAACCCTGGGAGGCGTAAAGAAGTTTTGTCCAAAACTTTTATGTTGGGGGCCAAACAGTTGAATTTGGAGATTGTTGTTAATTTATCTGTGTTTTCAGGTATAAAAATCTTCCATTTATTCGGGTTCAGTTCTAAGAGTGAAACTCGTTCTTTAAAAGGGCTAAATCAAAAAAATTTAAAAAAAATATTTATTTATTTATTTTTTGAATTATGGGGTTTGTGGCCAAACTGAAGATGACTGGTCCCAAAGGATCACCTTGCTGACATCCAACGGCTAAATTCAAAAGGTGGTCTTTATAAATTAATTTTGTTGGCTGACTATAGCATTGTCAAAGAAAGTTATAAATTTTGGGGGTTTCTAATTTGGTCTGTGTCAGCAAGGTGTCCCTGTTTACAGAGTTGAAGGCGTTTTTCATGTCAACTTTCAAGTGACCTCTCCATCTTCACTACTGTCAAGGTATGTTCCAAGCGCATGGATTGCGGCCTAACAACCTCCTTTTGAACCAAAACTTAATTAAAAGGGCTGAAATTTGGTTGAAGCTCCGTACTATATAAAAGAAAAAAAATTTTGGCTGCCAAACGCCGCAAAGTGCTACCTACGGCAATGGGACGAATGCTACCATCCTTCTTGTGCAGGGCACATAAATTGGCCCATACAAAATATCTTAGATGTATGATTATGATACATCCTACAATTACCCATCAAAAAGTAAATAATTAACGAAGACTCGAAAATCTTGACTAAAAGTACCGATTTTGAAGAGAGAGATAGAGAAGATAGAGTGGAGATGCATTAGGAGTGTTGTCTAAGAATATGGGGGTTAGAGTTGGTCCCTGGGGCTGATACAATAACTTCATCGATCAAATATTGATCGATGGACAGAAAGTCTATAATGTTGCGCTGAGCTACAATAAAATTTTCTTTGAAAATGTAAGAAAATTCGTTCAGTAACTTCGCACTTCGGAGACTGTCGTGAACAACACATAGGTAGTCAGAAAGAAAAAACTTCAAACGCGTCTTGTTTCGTGTCATATATTTTTTTTTTTATATATTCGGTTCGCCAAATTGACGCCGCCCGCCTGGTGGTAAGTCGCAACGACGTCGATCGATTGTGGGCCACTCTCACAGCGCAAAATACTACAGAGAGTGGTCCTCAACTTGACGACCTACTGATGTGACTCTTCACGCTCCGCTTGAAGAACCCAGGGTTATATGTGGGAGGAAACACGTGCACAGGCAGGGCGTTCCAGGCCACTATCTTTCGGCAAAGAAACGAACGTTTTAAACGTTCGGTTCTCGCGAAAATGCTATCCACTGTGTGGGACTGGGATCTCTGCCCGGCACGCGTTGTTCGGGATCGGAAGGAAGAGAGTGGGATCAGATTGAAGAGCTCTTCAGAACACTCGCCGTGGTAAATACGGTAGAATGCGGCCAAGGAAGCTATTGTTCGGCGCTGAGCTAGCGGCTCCATGCTTCCCGTTACCTCCGGACAATCTATAATACGGATAGCCCGTCGCTGCATAGCGTCGAGAGCGTCCAGCTGTATTCGACGCAGGGTCTAATCTGCGTCTTGTACAGCAGACACCTCTGGTGCGGTGTAAAGAATCGCTTTAACGTATTCAGTATTTCTAGTTTCTAGCCCTATACATCTTTCGATGTAGTTTTTATTATTGAGCTCTCGACGAACGTCTATGCCAAGGATGTCAAGGTTGTCCTTCATGGGTAATAATGCATTCTGAAGAGAGGGTAGGGGAAGGAAAGGGGATTTCTTCGCTGTAAATGCACACGCCTGTTTTGCGGGCATTATTTATTGAACTCGACCAGGTTTTTTTTTTTTTTTTTTTTTTTTTTTTTTTTTTTTTTTTTATATTTGGTTCGCCAAATTGACGCCGCCCGCCTGGTGGTAAGTCGTGACGACGTCTAGCGATTGTGGGCCACTCTCACAGCACACATTACTATTGAGAGTGGCCCTCAACTTGACGACCTACTGATGTGCCTCTTCACGCTCCGCTTAAAGAACCCAGGATTATATGTGGGAGGAAACACGTGCACAGGCAGGGCGTTCCAGGCCACTATCGTTCGGCAGAGAAACGAACGTTTAAAACGTTCGGTTCTCGCGAACATGCTATCCACTGTGTGGGGGTGGCATCTCTGCCCGGCACGAGTCGTTCGGGATCGGAAGGAAGAGGGTGGGATCAGATTGAAGAGCTCTTCAGAACACTCGCCGTGGTAAATACGGTAGAATGCGGCCAAGGAAGCTATTGTTCGGCGCTGAGCTAGCGGCTCAAGGCTTCCCGTTACCTCCGGACAACCAATAATACGGATAGCCCGTCGCTGCATAGCGTCGAGAGCGTCCAGCAGATACTTCGCGGAGCCGTCCCAGAGGTGAGAGCAGTATTCGACGCAGGGTCTAATCTGCGTCTTGTACAGCAGACACCTCTGGTCCGGTGTAAAGAATCTCTTTACCTTATTCAGTATTCCTAGTTTCCGCGAAGCTAGCCCTATACATCTTTCGATGTAGTTTTTATTATTGAGCTCTCGACGAACGTCTATGCCAAGGATATCAAGGTTGTCCTTCATTGGTAATAATGCATTCTGAAGAGAGGGTAGGGGAAGGAAAGGGGATTTCTTCGCAGTAAATGCACACGCCTGTGTTTTGCGGGCATTGAACTCGACCAGGTTCTCGGTACCCCATTGAGAGATACTGTCGAGGTTACGGTCGAGATCAGCCACGAGTCGTCGTCTCTCCTCCTCAATCTCAGATCGCCCCGCCGTCGGACGAACCGAGTAACTCCCGTGCAGTGTGCTGTCATCTGCATAGCAATGAATGTTCCCGAGGGATAGCATATCATTGATATGCAGAAGAAAGAGAGTTGGTGATAGTACGGACCCCTGCGGTACCCCGGCATTCACTTGCAAGAAGCGAGAAGCCTGGCCATCGCAGAGGACCCGCACTCGGCGCTCGTTTAAAAAGCTGGCAATCCAGCTGCACAGTTGAGGAGGTAGACCATATGCCGGAAGCTTGGAAAGGAGCGAAGCATGCCAGACCCTATCGAAGGCTTTGGCGATGTCCAGGCTAATAGCCAAGGACTCGCCGTGCCTTTCCATAGCCCCACCCCAGACATGCGTTACGAATGCCAGAAGATCACCCGTTGATCGCTTTGGCCTGAAGCCGTATTGTCGATCATTGATTAGCGAGTGATCCTCTAGGAATTGCATGAGCTGCTTATTTATAAGGAGCTCAAGCACCTTGCAAATGACTGAGGTGACAGCTATGGGTCGATAGTTGCCTGGATCGGACCGATCCCCTTTCTTGGGGATCGGTTGTACGTTCGCCTCCTTCCAGACCTCCGGCACGAGCCCTGAAGAGTATGACAGGCGGTACAGACGCGTTAATACTGGAGACAACTCAGCTGCACATTTTCGTAGCACCACCGCCGGAATGCCGTCAGGGCCACTGGCTTTCCGCGTGTCGAGTGACCGCAGCACTGCCCGTACATCACATTGCCTGATAACAATATCAGGCATTGTGTGGCCACAGTTGGCGATGGCGGGGGGCTGCAGGCCACGGTCGTCGACCCGGGAATTAGCCGCAAAGAGGTCTGCGAGCATATCCGCTTTCTCTTGGGCTTTGTGAGCCAGTGTTCCATCTGGGTAACGCAGCGGTGGCAGCGAGGGCTGACAAAAGTTAGATTGCACGGCTTTGGCCAGTTGCCAGAATCCACGGCTGCCCGTGGGATGGGAAGTGAGCTCCTGACCAAGCCGCGCGACGCGCTGGGCATCCGCTCTCTTAAAGGCCCTCTTACTCGACTTTGTGGCCCGGTTGTACGCTGCTTTGAGGTGGCCCACGTTTGGGTCGCGCACAGCCCGGGCCCTGATCCAAGCGCGATATGCCGACTGTTTTTGTCGAACAGCTTTGGCACAATCTCGCCCGAACCAGGGACGGGCTCTGCGGATACTGGCGACATCAGTGAAAGGGATGTAATAATCCATCCCTAAACTGATCTCGCCAGCAATAGCAGAAGCACTATCCGAAGGAGCCTTTCCTACAAAGCAGCGCTGGCTCCAGGGGACGGACGCAAAATAATCGCGTAGACCGTCCCAATCCGCTGACGAGTAGTGCCATAGTCGTCGTGACGTTTGTACAGGACGTGCAGGAGGTGACACCTTCATGCCAGCGTGAACAACACAGTGGTCGGAACTACCCAGTGGGGCTCCTACCGAAACACTGTACTGGGCTGGGCGACTCGTCAGCAGTAGATCCAGCAGAGCGGGCGCGTGATCTGACCTGTCTGGTATCCGGGTGATCCCGCATACCATCTGGGTCAGACCGTGGGAGAGAGCGAACGCATGGGCGGCTCTACCCGCATGATCAGTCTTGAGGGACCCCAGCCATTCAATGTGATGGCCATTGAAGTCCCCCAGAAACACTAGGTCAGCGTTCGGGAACCGCACCTGCGCTTCATCAGCCGTCTCGCTGAGGTACTGGAAGAGCTTTGTTGTCTCAGAATCCCCTGTGTGGGATCGGTAGACGCACACGTAGATCTGGCTCATAGAGCCATGGTCTACGTGCAGCCAAAGGACGGAATTGGAGGGGTTCTCTAGGCAGCGCAACCGGCGGCAGCAAACATCCGCCCTAACGAACACGCACACCCCGGCTTTGTCTCGAAATTGTTCCTCGATGACATAGCCGGGGTAACACAGGTAAGACGTGTCGTCAGGGCGGCGTATTTGTGTCTCCGTGAGGAACATCACAGCGGGCCGTGCCGTCTCAAGGTGGTGGTGGACGGTATCGAGGTTCGCATGGAGTCCACGGACGTTAGTGAACTCCACCTCGAAATGTGAAGTTGTGGGGTTTCCTAGGGCCGCTGTGTAACGTTTATTTCTTTTTTGTTGCACTGCCATTGTAGATTTTGAAGAAGAAGCGTGAAGACAGGGCGACATTTGGTGCAGCAGTAAGTGACAAAGCGCAGGGGCTAGCTTTGTCTAGAACCGTGTGGTTAGGTCGGAGCCGACTCGCCGGACGGAAGGGCTCCCAAACCCCCCTGATGCAAGGCCGCCGCTACCCCACACCGGTTACCACCCGGAGCGGCGATCCCACATCAGGATTATGCGCAACATGTGGGGCAGCCTCCTGGGGTGGTTGGCCCCAGGCGGGCCCCATGACTGTGTTGCGGGCGGCCGCGGCAACGCCGTTGCTAAGGGTCTCCCTGGCCGGCGAATCGACCCACACCACCCACACTAGACTCCGTTTCCCCCCACTGGTCCCATGCCTGCTGCACCATACATCGCCCCGGGCCCGGCGGTGCAGCTGCTGAACCCCTAACGCAACCCAGCCTGGGCTGGGTTACTTGGGGGGCTTTAGCACAGCTGCACGGT